>JARQZK010000950.1:0-10000 GCA_030704885.1 Cynegetis impunctata | reverse complement strand
AAAAGGAATGAACGAAGGAACAGTTATCAAATTGTATTCAACACTGCATCGCTAGTGGTAATTATTTACATCCAAAAAAAAATTTGTCGAATAAATAATTATCAAATGTTATAAAAATTAGTTTCTTCTTATCATTCATACCGATTCCTGATTATTATTATACGAAGAGTAAGTAGATTTGTGAATATCATAATAATTTTTCTATTTGAAAATCATACGTAATCTATACCTAATAATTCTTGGATATTGTCTATATTTTTATAGATTATTTTACTAAAATTTACAAACACTTACCTGACTTCATCATCGCTAAAAAGCTCTCAGTGAATCAATTTCACAGATCATCAGTTATTATGAAAATATCAACATTACGCATATACTGATACATGACTCGTACGCGTAGCAATACTTTCATTTTAATTTAGACGAACACAGTTTTAGGCCAATTTTCCAAGTAACGAGTGAAAATTAATGAACATCATGAAATATAATATCGAATTCCACTAATTTAATTCAACATTTATGGCGCATTTCGCTATAGTGTACCAATTTCAGATACAAAGAACTAACAGTGAATGTACATAGTGTAATTTTATATAGAAACTGTAAACGACGAATGATATAAAACAAATAAGAAATAAAAGACGAGAAGTTTATGTACAATTTCATTTTGATACTATTTTCAGTAACACATTAATTACAAAACAAATTCAGGCAAGGATAAATATTGCACCTCAATCTTTTCCTCTATTGAATGTTGCTTTGTACTATTTTGATGATAATGTTTATTTTTCAACATATTTTCAGTAGGTATAGTTTATAATGAAGGTGAACAGTAATCTCGCTGAAAATAGGATTTGCGAACTACGTTCCATATTCGATATTGAACAAAATCAATGTACAAATAATAAAACCCCATAATCCACAAATTGAATCAGAAAATGAATTACACAAAAATATGCACAACAACATATGCCAATTTTCGATTTTCATTGTGATGTCCATGTAACAGTTCACTAACACAGTTTATTATGTCCATTTATATGTTGTTCGGATATCATAGTTTTTCAATTATTGTCTTGAACATTGTGAACCAATGTAACCAACGGCTTTGTGAATAATACGAACAAAGAATTAAATTCAGTTTATAATATTCAAATGAAATGTGCGTACACAAGTACTAAATAAAATTTGATGTAATCACGGCATATGAGGCAATATATCTCATGTCACGTCAGCAATTAATTCTTAATAATATTGAAATTTATTGCCTACAGTTGATATTGCAGCACAAAGAATAGGTTCATTAAGTTTTTGTTTCTTATTTAAATTTTTAAGATTCATTTCACTTTTGTTCTCATTATTTAATATGAATATTAATTTTTTCATATATTCTTTTTGAAAAATTCGGTTTTCTTTCTGATTGCCTGACTAAAGTATGAAAACTTTATATTTTTATGAACTTCCAATTTTTATCGTATGATTGTATCTAATAATAAAGTGATTCATAAATTTAATAATCAGAGTGACTATATTTAAGGAACATAGGTGAATATAATTATCTCATTTCTCGAGATATAAAAGATGTGTGTTATTATAACTTTGAATTGAATATCGCTCGTTATCAAAATTGATACCACAAACAACAAATGTGGTTTTTGTTAGTTGTCCTAGTTGAAGCATAAAATACAATTGGAGCATAAATTCAATATATCGAGAAATGAGGACAAAATCATGAATAATTCAAAGATGGTATTTGTCCTCAGAGGTTTGAGACCTGCGATTCAAGCGGATTCAACGGAGAATGAGCGCTGTAAAAAGCGTTCGAGCAGTTTTCATAATGCCTTACGACGACAAGTAATTCACAGAAGCAGAATGCGACTAAATGAGGAATGAGTCTCGTACGAGCCACTCTAGATGATTCAATTAAGCTTTGCAGTGAATGTGTCCACGAGAAATAGCAATAGACAACATTCTTTCAAATGTATGAACTTAGCTTCAACATATACGAATATGGAAATAGAATATTATCGTTCTTTCTGCGTAGAGTATCCAAAAGAAAAGGAATTCCCCAAAGCCTGACTTCAAAAGAGAGGTCGGATAATGAATTGTGACTTCAAGATTTTTCTTCGAATAATAGCTTCATCTCATTCATCCAGGCCATTTTCTGGCGATAATTATTCATATTTTTGTTTTGATTTCAACAAAGACTTGAAATCCTCTAATCAGGGATCAAATACTGCCAAGAATTCATGGTAAGCCTAATCACTTGAAGGTTGCTGTCCCTTGGTGCAGTAGACACTAGTAGAAAAGCAAAAATAGATCCATAAACCTATTTTCCTAGACAGAATTCATACATTATAGAAATTATTCCAAGAATTCGAAGTTATCAGAGCATGACAGCTATGTGCACGAGCAATGCCCAATCATACTTACAAATCTTAGCTGAGAGAAGCGATCTCGTAAGACTATTTTTCTAAAGCTTCAGAAGAAGAATACAATGCTCACTCCAAAAGTTAATGAAACCATAAATAATTAGATCAAAAGGAATCCTAGATATATAATTGGGTAATTTATAGACAGATATAATTTCAAATAAATTGTATAAATTCCACACTATCGTTGATACATTCTCATGAGTTTAGTTGTTTATCATTAGTATCAATTTGTTTTTTTTTTACATTGAACATCCTGGACCACATACTCTGATGTTTCCTTTGATGTCTGAAATATATATATAGATATATATATATAGATATATATATATATATATATATATATATATATATATATATTTATATATATATATATATATATATATATATATATATATATATATATATATATTTATTTATTTATTCGAATTGTTGTCATCGAGTTTATTACTGTCTGGAGGTAAATGGTTAAAAAAAAAAGTGTATGTTTTAGCTGCTAATAAACTTTATTATTATTAATTATGCTTTTTTACATGGAAATATTATATTTAAATTGTAGTCATATCCACATACTCCACATTGTGTGACTTTCATAATAAATATCCATCGTTTCGTGCTTTTTCTTTAATAAATTTGAGAGCAGTAAAAATTTATTTTCAAAATTCGATATCTCGAAAATGGTTGAATTGAAATATGGTATAATATATAGGGTCTATTGAAGAAAAAGCAATTTTATTGCTTCAGTACTTTTTGTCTGAGCCTGTAGACTTAATTTTTATTTAGTGTGATACATTTTGAAAAAACCCTAAAACTTTTGTATTTAGACATTTTTCGCTATCTATCTTACTTGAGTAAATAATCGACCGTTTCCATACATATCAGTGACCCTGTATATATATATATATATATATATATATATATATATATATATATATATATATATATATATATATATATATATATGTATATAATATTTTTTATACATATATATATTTTAATATATATATATATATATATATATATATATATATATATATATATATATATATATATATATATTATCCTATTTACTATCATGATATCATGATAATGCTTCCTCGAATCGATTTGTACTTTTCACCCATTCTATTATTTTTATTTTGAATGTTTTTATATTAATAACTGAGATTGAATTCTCGCACATCACTTGGTGAAACATCATAAAGAATAAAGTATAAACTTTAAAATAAAAACACTTGTCTTATGTTTCACAATATAATTATATTGTGAAACATAAGCCAAGTGTTTTTATTTTAAAGTTTATACTTTATTCTTTAGTTTTTATATTAATAATATTTCTTAATTACAATGGCAATTCATAATGAATTCTAGGTGCTATGAAGAAGGCATATAGAGATTTACTTTATTTAGGCACCAATAACGAGCGTTCGCTAGCTAGCGTTCACACTGTGTTCAATAAAATTGCAATTGTTTACAGTTTTATTTGTATACTTCAGTAATGATAAACGAAATAGAATAAAATGCAAAAAATCGAATTAACTGAAATTTGGTATGAGAGGTTATTCTTGACCTTGAGGATATCAAATTTGTGTCAATTTACATTTTTACAGTGTTTCTTGAAGGATAACAAAAATGTGAAAATTAATGAACATCGTGAAAAATGATATCGAATATTCACTAATTTAATTCAACATTTATGGCACATTTCGCTATACTGTACCAATTTCAGATACAAAGAACTAACAGTGAATGTACATAGTGCAATTTTATATAGAAACTTCGAACGTATGATATAAAACAAATAAGAAATAAAAGAAAATTATCTGCAATTTCTTTTTGAAACTATTTCCAGTAACACATTGAGTACAAAACAAATTCAGGCAAGAATAACTCATGCACCTCAATCTTTTCTATTATTGAATGTCGCTTTGTACCAGTTTGACGACAATGTTCATTTTTCAATGTATATTTTTAGTAGGTAGGTACCTATAGTTTATAGTAAAACTGAACAGTAATCTTGCTAAAAATGGGATTCGCGAACTAAGTTCCATATTGGATTTTGAACAAAATCAATGTACAAATAATAAAACCCTATAATCCACAAATTGAAGCAGAATATGAAATACACAAAAATGTGCACGACAACATATTCCAGTTTTCTATTTTCATTGTGATATCCATGCAACAATTCACTAACACAGTTTATTATGTCAATTTATATGTTGTTCAGATATCATGGTTTTTCAATTGTCTTCAACATTGTGGACCAATATAACCAACGGCTTTGTGAATAATACAAATAAATAATTGAATTCAGTTTATAATATATAAATAAAATTTGTGTAAACAAGTACTGAATAAAATTTGATGTAATCACGGAATATGAGGCACTATTTCTCATGTCACATCAGCAATTGTTAATAATATTGAAATTTATTGCCTACAGTAGATATTGCAGCACGAAGAAATGGTTCATTAATTTGAAATAAGAAATAGATATGAATTATAGAATACAGTAGCAATGTTAAACTCTTAGAATGAAAATTTTTTTTCGGCACTCACCATCTAAAGAAGGTGAAATTTCACCGGAACGTGCGTCATGCGTATTATCTAATAAAAGTTTAAATCGTTTTCACTAACCATTGTTTTAATATTATCTATCAGTTCATAAACAAAGCATCGATTTGTACTTTTCATCCATTCTTTTATTTTAATTTTGAATTTTTTTATTATAATAATATTTCTTAGTTGCATTGGCAACTCATAATAAATTCTTGGTGCTATGAAGAAGGCATATTATAGAGATTCACTTTATTGAGGCACCAATAGCGAGCGTTCGCTAGCTAGCGTTCACACTGTGTTCAATAATATTGCAATTGTTTACATTTTTCTTTGAATACTTCAGTGATGATAAACAAAACAGAGTAAAATGCAAAAAATCGAATGAACTGAAATTTGGTATGTTATGTTATTCTTGATCTTGAGGATATCAAATTTGTGTTAATTCTATTAGAATTTTAGCATCTGCACAGTTTGGATAAATTAGTTGTGGTGAAACTTTTTGAAGGAAGTTTGCACACCTCCAAAGGAGTTGAAGAGTTGAAAACTCGTGGATTATGTTAATTTTAGGAAAGCTCATCAGGATATTTAGACTGTAGATAGATCCTCTCATACCAACTAAGTCGAACGTTTTGAGTTATTCCATGAATCGATATATGTGCATATTTCAGACTAAATTTTTATTTGGATACTTCGCACTTGTTTATAAAACTTTTTATATTGTAGGATATCTCTAAATAAATTTCATTTTAGTTTTTTTGAATACCATTCAAATCGATTAAACTTATAATTTGTATTTCATATCTTATACTCCATACAAATTTCTTTCGTTTAACGATTAACGAAAAATTATTCAGTATAATTATTAGAAGAAACAAATTAAATATGGGTCCATTTCTCTGCATAGATTCAACATAAATAGCTACTAGAAATATGAAAGTTCATCTGATATATGAATCTTCTGATAATTGCTTAGTGAACTACATTTTTACTACTACACGGTTGTTTTTCGAAATTTTAATCTTTTTGGGATACAAAAAATTATTCAATTTCAGTCTGAATCGAATAATTCTATATTGTGTAAAGGAAAGTACTTACTCAAGATAACTGTCTCATTTCGGCAGAAATTCGTTGTCGTACTAATATTGAAATTCATCAATTTTTTTTGCAGTTATGACAATTGAAGAGCCATTCTTGAACATAACCAAAGTGAACAGATTAAATATGGGTCCATATCTCTGTATAGCTTCGAATGGAGTTCCACCATCTGTGAGCAAGAGGATAATGCTTATAGTGCATTGTGAGTATCATTCAAGTCATTGTTCATTACGCCATTTCTTTAATTTCTTCAAATGAACTAACTAAAAATCACTAACGAATCGCTTAATTTGACAATATCAGTTAACACAACACCCAGCAAACTGGGCTGATTGATATTTCCTTTCTTTTGGATAACGAAGTACAACTCTGAATATATAACTCGAAATATCTATACAAGGATGTTAGATTTTTAGTGTATTGTTGTTTTGCAGTTCCACCAATGATATGGATACAAAATCAACTGGTTGGAGCAATGGAGGGTCAACAGATAACTCTCGAATGCTACTCGGAAGCGTATCCGAAATCCATTAATTATTGGACCAAAGAAGGCAACATGATTGTAGAAGGTAATTTATCAAACTCCTAATAGTTTTGCAGGTACGGAAGTTCTATCGTATGATGGCTCTCATTAAGCTTCCTATCTATTGACCCGAAGTTATTATGATCGAATTCGTTTCGTGTAAATTTGATAGTGTAACGGAGCTGAATTTAGTTTGACGGATAACCTGATGAGAAGAATAACAAACTTAGCTGATCGCGTCTCACACTAGTAGCTAATTATATGTAATATCTCATTTCTAGAGATTGCCCAGTGATTGAAATTTTGGCCGTAATTCATCATCTTCTCTAGGTTGAATGTTGAGTATGACATTTGCAGTACAAACATAAAGAGAGATTATATAAAATGACGGAAGTGCCGAAGTAGTGTTTTAGTACGGGAAATATAATTTGATGTTTTTTCAGCACACGTTATTAAGGTTCTAGTTTCCTGCCCCGTCTAAATGTATATACTTCAATTATTCCAAATCTCACTCTCCACCGTGAACGCAATATACGTGGTAAAAAGTTTTCTCCTCACGTATTGGTGAATAGATTCTCATTTCGGAAAATCATTGAAAAATTTCACCTATAAAAGCAATCTTCTAGATAAAAAAGTTCGTGGCAGCGGTGTTCCCAAGTGGTCACCCATTCAACGCTACTCAGCCTCTGAGATCGATCCAGTAAATATATTTTCAGCGTGTTATATCCGTGAATATGGCAGTTGGCCATTTTCACTCGAACTAAACAGTAAATTCAATTCTTAACACTATTGAAACGTGGATGAATAATTGTTATTCATTAGAAATGCATCATACGTTATGGATACTAGTCTTAATAATTATATTAGATATGAAATTTCTAATAGAACAATGCAAAATATATAAAAACAAAATGAAACTTAAAATATTTTATAAGGAATTTGAATGGCGAGTACGATTCCTATCTTACATTAACACTTTATAATAATGATAATTTTATTCATACCTTGACTGAAATAAGCATGTACACATCATTATAATATAAATACAATCTAAATACCTACACAGATAAATGGAAACATACAAATATATCTACAACTCAAGTATAAATTAGCTACAAACTAGAGCATACAATTATGTGGAACATAACTTTTCAAATGAATAAAATCCATGACTTATCAGAGAACGTTTTATCTCTTTTTTGAACTTTTCAATACTATTTATTCTATTTAGAAATAATGGCAATTTATAATAAATAGTAACATACACATATTTGGGACTCTTTTCATATAACGCACTCTTGTGATTAGGAAAACTTGCCTATCATTTCTTGTACTATATGAACCACCAAATTCCTCAGAAATTTTAGAATTCTGTTTAGAGTACATTGCCGTTTTGACGGCAGAGTTAGTTTACCATGACCGACGAAATACTTCCAACATGACTCAGTAGGAGAAGGTCATACAACCTGTTGATATACTTCATAATAATGTTTGAAAAGTGAACATGAAATAAACCTACAACATCTATAATTGCCATACTGGACTCTTGTTGAAGAATATCAAAATGTCCACTACTCAGATGGTTTGGGTGAGTCTTCCATCTCAATTCTGAGTCAAGAAAACAACCGAAATATCGAGTCCTCAGTCAAGAACATTCAATTGCATATCACGTGATAGCCTACCATTATGCATCTGTGATTGCACCATTTGTGCTATTGAACATTAATTGATTTCATTGACACGATGATTCCATCTTATCACACATTGTAACTATTTTCACTTCGATTTCACAGATGTCGATCCCAAGATCACTATTGATGTATCATCCCCATCCATACAACCATTGCTTTTTTCAAAACGTTTTTCATGAACAACAAGAGTGCCAGGATAGAACCCGGTGGAACACCTAATATGATGATGCATATAATATGGCAAATTCACAATATTTGTCCCGCATCTGAGAGCTACGATGTTACTCATCAAAAGTCATGACATTATGCAGATTGTTTCCAACGAGAACCAATAATTTATATTTAATTCGAAATGTTATCTTAATTTGAAAGCTTTTTATTAAAATCTAAATTAATAATGGATCTGAATCGAATGAATCTATATGGATGAAGGAGCCTTAACTTATATATGCAAGATATATTCTCACTTTAAGTTTGAATTATATGCGTCTTATAAACTAATTTGTTTAATATAATGTTAACAGGCGAATGATCTAGAATTCTAGAATGTTAAATTTAAAACTGAATTATTCAGTTTTCCGCAAGATAGTGAGCGTATGTGGTTAAAGTTTCATTGCTTATTTTTGTATTCATTTCCAGGGAAACATTAAACTCACTCTTCGCAAATGCTATTTTTATTGCACATAATTATACGACTCACTTCATTTGAACAAATAATGAAATCTTCAACTCTACTATCGACAGTTTCTTATTTTCGCCATTAAATGTGAGTTTAATTTCTCCTTTAGAAATAATGTAATCGATTTCATTACTTGTAGTCATAAATCAACAAAGGAAAAAAAATGTAAGTACCTTCTTGAGAAATGTATTAATTACTTCGTCAAGAAACACAGCTCTTCCTTCAGTACAGAAGACTATTACATAACGCCGTTAATTTTTCACAGTAAAAGTTACTGGTCGATCAGATGTGAAATATTGGAATGGAGTTTTTATAGCACTTTACACTCCAGTAATTGGGCAAATGAAAGCTGATCCAAAAAAATTGTCCGTCTGACCGTCACGACACTTTGCTGGGCATGCGCGTCAGATTTATTTGTATATGCCTGTGTGGTTAACATGCTTTGGGAGCCCTTATACTCATTATACCTCTTGTTCATTTAATTATTCTGAATCGTTGTTATTTGAAGTGGTTCAGTTGAAGTTTAGTCATGATGAAATCATGTATCTATGTTTGTAAAGTTCAGGAAAATATCCTATATGAATCATAAGATATGAGTTAGTCAGTGTATAATTATAGATTATATATGATTTTAAATAGTAAAATACCATTGTTACAATTACATTTGAATGAATGTGATTTTAGAATCAACAATGATTCGGCAAAATCACCGAGAGGATAAAATATCACTATTCCTGAATTTTTTTTCTAGAAACTTACATGAAATTGAATCGCAAACATATTTGTCCCACTTAAGTTAGCACAAACCAAGCTTTAATAAGATTAATTGTACTGATTACCGTAGAATGGGGTTAATTTGATCAATTTGAAAATTCATAATCTTGTCTTTTCTGAAATTTAAATTCTAAAGTTCGGAAAAAAATTTTGTAATGCCGGTTTTTGTTGTTCTTTCGAAATGCCAAGTAGGAAAATTCCATTCGTTTGCGTTGAGGAGAAAAAAAATTAAAACTTAGTG
>JARQZK010000949.1:0-64934 GCA_030704885.1 Cynegetis impunctata | reverse complement strand
ATCAAAGCATGGAATATTATTTGCAGAATCAATGAGAAGTTTAATTGTTGGACCATCGAATTATGGAAAAACTAACGTAATAATGTTTTTAATTGAACATCCAAATGGTCTAAAATTTGAAAGTATATACATTATTTCAAAATCACTAAATAAATCAAAATATATTCATATATAATACCACTAGAGATGAAATTTAGCCGCCAAAATTTCTCGATTGTAATATGAAAGTTTGTTGCTTAGGTAATTTCGCGAATGACATTTGTATCAAATATTTGGAAAAAATATCATGAGCGAAATTGCCTAAGCAACAAGCTTGAATGTTACAAGAGAGAAATTTTACCTAAGTGATATTCGACATGACTATTTCACGAGAAAATATGTCTGAAATTCCCCAATCTTCTTTTTGACACGTAGTGCGCTATTTTACAAATAAGTATTCATCATAGATTAACTAAACGTTGTTTTTCTTCTTCAAAGTATTCATTTCCCAAGCTATCTATGAATGTGAGAAATATCAAAATATTATCGCTGTGAAACGAGGGTTGCTATGGAAACTTCTTCACTAAAAATGGAATGAGTGAAATAGTCAATTGAAAAAATTGATGAGACCCACTAACTTCACTCAAAGTATTCGATGATAAAGATCTTATAATGGCACCGAACAAAGCTAAACCACATTCAATCTTTACTTTTGACGATGTTCTATCTAAAAATCGAGCTATTGTGAAGGACAACTTCAGTGCAGGACGTTATTATCAAGTGAAATGTATTTTCTCATCACAACTACAAATGCTAGTATTATAAAAAATCTTCTTCAACACAACACAAATTGTTTGATTCTATTCAAACAGGATGATTTGAATTTGAAACATATATACCAAGATCATATGGGATAACTGATATGTATTTTAACCAGTTCAAGTCTATATGTTCAAAATGTTGGAGAAAACTCTATGACTTCCTTTCAATTTTCAAAGATTTTCAACTCAATAATGGTAGATATAAAAAGGATTCCGATGAATTTCTTTGAGTGAATACTTGAATTCAATCAGCATCAGATCAAATCTGTTCGACAACTGATCGAAAGTAAATCAAACATGTTCGAGAGAACTCATCAAACAATGAAAGCAACAACAAAAAATTAATGAAAAAACAAATCACTGAAAAACGTAATGACATAAGAAAGAAGTTAAAACATCTTTAATTGATGCAAAAGGAATTTTTACAGTCTATATCTACATTTGAAGAATATTGGGGAAAATTTGTTTGATCGAAAAAGATTGAATTCAAACAACTTTATGATTAAATGAACTGCCTACAGTTGTTGAGAAAAAACCAAAGATTGGTTTCAGTACCCAAATTGTTGAAAAACTTTCTTCTAAATATAATAAAGTTGATATTTTCCATGTGAAAAAAGGAGAAGGTAATAGTGATGATTACGATCTTTCCAATAATAAAGGCAAAAAAAACATGGAACAGATATCGAAGATTCCGATAGGAATAATTTCGATGATATGGATTAAATTAAACAATATATTCTTGACGATTATAACGACGACGAAGAAACGAAACATATAAATAAAAAACGTAAACAACTTCTGAATAAATCACTTGTTGATTATCTGGCACAATATGAAGAATGAACACGAAGGGAATGATATTAGACGAACGGAATGAAGAATATGATCAGAAATATGGTGTCAAACACTATTTGGAAACTGAAAAATTTCACTTCCGAAATTGCGAAATTTAAATCGGTAGAAATTATATAATTTTAGAGAACAAACGCTAATAAAATCATGAAAACCATACATTTTGACCATAGTCAAGTTCATACATTACATAAGGTGAACAAGGAAAATTTTCGTTGTTGTCTTCATGTAATGTATCAGACAAACACTATAAAGGTACTGGTCTATATGAATCACTACTCAAACTAAATCCTGGATTTTTTATCACTTAGAAAAAGAAGGCATTTCGTGATAAAATATTGAAAGATAACGCTCTTAAACCTCATTACAAAGCAAAAAGTCAAGCAGATGGTAGCAAGTTGAAAAATTATTGCTCTATTAATTCAAAATACTCCTCCTTCTATGACTACTACCATTGGTGTCAGAAGTTTGAATAAAATTCTCAATTATTTACCTACGAATTTCGTTCTTAGGATTTACCCTAATGAACTTGTAGAAATAGAAAATTATTAGTAGAATCGTATTCTGCGGAGAATAATACATTGGAACAAAATTTTATTTATAATTCTAGGTTGGGGGGGCAAAAGGGTATAAGTCCAATTTTCG
Organism: Cynegetis impunctata; assembly: GCA_030704885.1. Taxonomy (NCBI): domain Eukaryota; kingdom Metazoa; phylum Arthropoda; class Insecta; order Coleoptera; family Coccinellidae; genus Cynegetis; species Cynegetis impunctata. The sequence goes on along the minus strand of JARQZK010000949.1, from coordinate 62,637 downwards.
TCAAAATGAGTTAAGTACGCCCATTGACAAATAAAGTTGTTTATTTTCTCATGGCCACATTGATATAGCTTCATATTTACGGTAACATGAGATATAATTTGGTATAAGTCCCAATTTGCATTTTCAGATAGGCCCACATGGTATAAGTCCACCACTTATATCGTTTGAACCGGGCGAGTTTCCTAAAATTTATCGACTTGTATGGATTTGTATCACATTGATCACGTGCATGTGCCTGAAAACAGAATCTTTCTTCTGTCGTATTTGGTAGTTATTAGTAATCTTGTGTTTGAAGTGTGTTATAAACTATTATTGTCATTACATGATGAATACTCGAACCGCTAAAAATATTAAATCCACTCGACACGTGGAGTGTGGACTGGAAACAAGTTTATGAAATTTTAAAAATGTAAAAGAGACACATTCCTAGATAACCATTATGGGATAGGCACCAAATGTGAAAACTGTCTATATAATTGTTTGTACAATGTTTTGTCGATTTATCACAAAAGACTTCCATGTATACCTGACGAGTAACGCACTGATGATGGCCTAATAGCCGAAAGCGCTTTGCAATTCTTAATAAAGTAAATTTTACACGGAGTACAACTTTATTCCTCATTGAGTAGTAGTACGTGTACACAGCTTAATCAAAATGACCTTTATAAAAAACGGACGACAATTCCATCTGATATTAAACATATTGTCCTTTATTCTGACACATGTGGTGGTCAAAATTAAAATTCACATGTATCTGCAATGTTTTTTGTAGCACTACATAAGAAAATGCTTTTTTGGAGACTATATACCACAAGTTTTTTGATTACCCGGGCATACCCATATTGGGAGTGTGATATTTCATGATGGCCTTATAGAAAAACAGAAGAAGAAACTGAAAGACATAATAATTTCTCATACATATGATTGGTACCAGCTGGTCCGGGAAATGGGAAAGAAGAACAAGTATGAAGTCGTTGAACTTACACACGAAGATTTTTTTGAATTTTCAGCAGTTGGATTACAAATGAAGTTGTTCTGCGAAAAAAAGACGTATGCGGAAATCAGTTTTTGTGGCATAATGCTCAATGGTTTCGTTACACTAAAGGAAGTGGAGAAATTTTGTTTAAGACCTCCTTAGATGAGTACGAAACAGTTCAATGTTTTTCCATACTAAGAAGAGGCCGTCCTGGTACAAACCTAATACCTGCGAAACTGTACAGAGATACACTTCCGATATCAGAAGAAAAGAAAAAAGATATTTTAGACCTTTTACCATGAGTTAATCCTATTTTTCACGATTTTCACAAAGGCTTAAAAACAACGAACCAGCGAGATGAAATCTATCCAGGAGAAGAGGACGGCGAACAAGAATGACCTAATGGAAATTTATTTTCAAACGAAAAAATTAACTTCATTTTTAACTTTAGTTCATATGTCCACATATATAAATACTATAGCCGGCTGGTAACATAGTTTTTAATAAATTATTACAATTTCATTTGTGTACAAGCACTTATTGAATTATGAAAACGAATTCATAATCTTATTTCAGCTCTCCTGTAAAAGATACGTTTTGGACTTATACCCTTTTGCCCCCACACCCTAGAATTGAAGAACTACGTGGAGCTGAGCTTATTGAATAATTATGACTTTCGACAATGATGTGAGACAACATGTTGTCAATGAATTACATCGACCTACCAGAATAAATTCAAGCGAAGAAGAACTATGATGAAATCCCTACGTGATTTATTACTAGCTGATCTAGTCGAAATGATACCGCTCTCTGAGGTAATCAGGATTATAAAGATATACTTGTTGTGATAAGCTATTTTTCGAAATATGTATGAGCTTTGCCATTGGAAAGTAGAACTGGATGAGAGGTAGCACAAATCAAGGAGAAAATTTTTTCTCAAATGCAGAGAACTTCTGAAAATCTACAAATAGACTTCAGAAAAAATGTTTAATCAATCATTTCAAAACTTGACGTATAAATTCAAAATTATTCCTTATAGTACATTCAGTGAGGAGAAAGTAGCTATAGTGGAACGAGTTCACTTTTTTAACTACATGTCTATGCAACAAATATATATTCTATTCTATTCTAAATTTCAACCCTCTAAACCTATTCAACAGAAGATGTGGAGGTGCGCAAAACCTAAAAAAACAACACAATCATACATGAGAATGGCCGCGGTCAGAGAAAAAATTGATGTCGCAAAAGCACTTATTCAGCACTAACTTATCCACGTACAAATTTTCTGCCCTCTAGCTGCATTTGGAGGGGGTTTGGGAATGCAAAAAATCCTGAGAAACAGGTTTCCTTTACTTTTCACACATATTTTATCACTATTTTGAAAATTTTCCGCTTATGCATCTCCATGCCTCTGCCTTTCCCAAAGTTTGAAGATGCCACAATTCGATGGTTTTGCTCTACCAACAACTCCAGATACCAAATTTCTGCTCATTTGGTATGTCGAAATTATTTTATGTGAATTGTGAGGTTTAAGCGAAAATAAACGTTCTGAAATTATATTCTCACAAGTTCTTGAAGCATAAAGCTTCTTTTTGATTTATACTTATATGATGCTGTGGCAAGATGCCTATTAATCTCAAATGATTCTACTTTCCGAATGGTTTTAGTCCTGCTCATTGGTAGAACGAATTTCGAATTCTTGCAGGCTTTCGTGTCCGAAACTGGATCTTCATATTCCGTAAGACCACTTGTGCTTTGTTCGCGACTTTCACGATCAGATTCAAACCTACTTCGAATTAATTATATTAGATACTTGCTCGCATCCATCATTATTACGTGATAATTTATCATAATGAACGCGAATATTGTCACAACATTGTTATTAAAAATATATCGGTCTCATGTCAAAAATTTGGTGGATTCGAGTTTGTAACTAAAAAAAAAGTTTGTGTCTTATTCCTATGCCTCAGTATCTTGCCAGGAATTTATGGTAGTGTTATTAGAGATAATGACGTTTGAAGAATATACATAAAAAGCAGATATTGAAATGGGTTTTTCAACTTGATAATTTAAAATGTTATTGAATACATTATGGTTTGAATATATCAATAAGATAATAAATTGAGTCGATCTGGTTATTTAGCAAGAAATTTACCGTTATGGGTTTTGATTGAGTTTGATAATTTCCAATGATTCTAAGAAATTAAATTTTGCTGCTTTCGGCAATATGTGAATAATTTAGAAATAATCTATTTGTAGAAACTGGTGATGGTTTTCGCAGCAATGGATTGCTGTTTTTTTTTTCAAGAAAGATTTGTGTTCCTTCAATCTAAGAAGTACAGTCCAAAATGTCAGTTCTACGCATGCGCGACTACGAGGCGTGACTATGGATAGGAAGTCGGCCATTTTCGTTTCAAATAGCTGTCCAACAGAGGATGTTCCAAGATGTCAGATGACGGTATTCTCGTCATTGAGAACGTGGCCAACAGAGGGCATTTGACTATAGTCAACACGTATTTTTTCATGATTTGAGCAGCGTTTGTTTTGTACAATGATTATCATTTCCATCTATATTAATTTGTGAATTTTGGAAGTAAATTTTTTCAGTTTCAAAATCGTGTCTGACACCGTATATATGATCATATTCTTCATTTCGTGCGTCTAATATTATTATTATTATTATTATTACATTCAAATAAAGATTGAGGTTCAAAAACCTATGAATCCATTTACATAGAGAAAAACATTAAATATAGAAGCAAAAGAAAAAACAAAAAGAATCTTAATTTAAACCACTATAGTCCGCAGAGCATAAACTCGTCCAACTTGTTCTTAAAAATATTTATTGAGGTTGACTCCACTACTTCGGACGGCAGACTGTTCCATACTAGAAACACTCTATTGAAAAGAACATTCTGATGTACATTTGTTGAAAAAGGCTCCTTCTTTAATTTGTATGTGTGCCCACGCAGTCTGTTTTCATGGTGCAATGAAAACAGGTGTTTCAAATTTCCATAATTGTACTTCAATATGCGGTAAGTGAGAATCAAGTCCCCCCCCCGCATTTTGCGTTGTTCGAAAGTTGTTAGGTTGGCACTCGACAGTCTTTCGCTGTAAGTCGGCCGTATACGCCCAAACAACATTCTGGTAGCACTGCGCTGAACGTTTTCAACAAGATTCTTGTCGCGCACCAACTCAGGATACCATACAGATCCGCAATACTCCAAAACCGGACGCACGTATCATTTATACAGAGCTATCCAACTTTCGAAGGGGAGTCTTGCAAACGTCCTCCTCAAAATGTATATCTTGCTGTTACACTTTTTGACAATGTTTGTGATATGCGCTGACCAACTCAAATTCTCAGTAATCGTGACACCAAGGTCTTCATGAGATTTGACGTCTTCTATCGATTGACCATCTATCATGTATCGGCGACGAGGGTTATTGGAGCCCATACGAAGAACCACACACTTTTTTACATCGAGAGGTAACCCCCAGGTAGCGGACCATCGGAAGGTTGTGTTAAGGTCATCTTGGATGTTGTAATGGTCTAAGATTGCGTCGCCAAATATTTTTGTGTCATCAGCATATAAGGCATGTTGTGATGACAAGGACTGAACCTTGTGGAACACCACTCAATACTGGTCTATAGGAAGATGAGTGATTCTCAACACGAACACAGAAGCTTCTGCTTGACAGAAAATTGTCAATCCACTGGAGCAGGTTTCCCTTAATACCAAAGTGATCCAATTTATGAAGAAGGCGTCGCTTACATACTCGGTCAAACGCTTTGGCAAAATCAAGGTAAACTACGTCTAGAGGGCGTTTTTTATCCAAGGCAGATGTCCATTTGCTTATACACCATAAAAGATTAGTTGTGGTTGATTTTCCTTCGAAAAATCCATGTTGTTGGACTGGAATAATATTACCAGCAAGGCAGAATTTTGAAATACTTTCGCACATAATAGACTCCATAAGTTTACAAATGACGGGTGTTAATGAAATTGGACGGTAGTTACATGAGTCTAGCTTTTTACCTTTTTTGAAAATCGGTGTAACGATGGCAGTTTTCCAGGTAACCGGTAAAACGTGTGCATTGAACGATGCAGACATAATTCTGGAGAGGGGGTTGGCCAAACCATGGGAGCATTTTATCAACAGTGCAGGTGAAATTGAGTCAGGACCTGGAGATGATTGAAGTTTTAATTTTCTGATATGTAATTTGACATTGTTTGGGGTAAAATTAATATTCTGAAGCGAATTTACTGATCTTAGGGATGGAATCTCTGACAGTCGGCCCAAAGAAGTGTCAGGAGAATAGGCTTTCGAAAACATGTTCGCGAGAATCTCGGCAGTCTCAGCAGAATCTTGGCAGATACTGCCATCTTGTCTCTTTAATAGTGGTACAGATACTTTGGAGGATAGGAAAGACCTAATATATTTATAAAGTTTCTTGTCATTTTTGCTAGTCACAATAGATGATTTGTATGTTTCTCTAGCTTTCGTTATAGCTATCTTCACTTCCTTTGCATATATCTTGTGATCCTGTAGGTCCTGATCATCATTGGTACGTTTATACTTGCGCCATAACTTCTTTTTATGTTTTATCATAATTGAAGGGTTTGGTGGATGAAGGGGCTATGTTACATTATTTGAAAATACAATCTAATTCAATGGATGAAAGAGTTATGTGCAGAAGAGTTAAGTAGCAAAATCTGAATATTTCAAAACACCTAGAAACGAAGATATGAAGAAGATGAAGGGGCTATGTATCATTTTGCCTCTAAAGCCATAGAGGATGAAAGGGTTATGTGCCCTTAACCCCTTCTTCCAATGGAGCCTTAACTAATCATAGTAACATAACCTCTTCATGCATTCAACAGGTGGGTGTTATGATATGTCTGGGAGGTTATAATTTTCTTTCTCTTGTGTTTTGCTCGCGGCAGTTGTTTTGTTGACAAAGTTGTTTCACTTGTTAATAAAATATGAGTTCAAGAGGGAAAAAAATTCTCAACTTAGCCCTGCAAGAATATAAAAATAACAATGATTCTTTAGTTGTTTCGAACGAATCAAGAAAAGATTCTAATCAAAACAGAACAAGTAATCCCATGGGAGAAACTTCAGCTACTAACCAAGAAATAAATATTGGTAAGTAAGTCTTATGATTCATGTAAATGCATTATTTTTCTAAATAATTTTTTTTCTTTTTTTCTAGTAGCTATTTATTTATTTCCTATTTTTTCAGAGAATGGATCAGAAAGTGATCCCTCCAACAGCATAAACATCTTTAGTGATTACGATGAATCAAGCGATTTGTATGAACCAAATTATAGCGACTTGAGTGAAAGTGAATGTGAGTTACCGGTAGGACAAAACCTCAGTGAACTTAATATGGTTTCGTCGAATGATTTTGTACACGAACTGGATGAAATGAGTCCTTCAAGTCTTACGAGAAATGAGTCAGGTGATGGTTCCATACAACAGGTAAGCCGTACACCTTGTAATGTTGCACAAACAAAAAAACAACAAATTTATATAAAAACCTCAAGGAAACGGAAAAGAAATCCGAAAGAATGGAAAAAGAAAAAGGCGGCAATTAGAAGAGAAGCAGGTGAAAGCTATATTTCATATAAAGGAAATGTTATTCCTGCTAAAACTATTAAAAAAGGAGTCTTATGTCACGATAAATGTCGTTTCGATTGTACAAGTAACTTCAACGAAGAAATGTTGATGCTAAGAATGCATTACTTTTTAATAATATTGAAAAGGTTCCCATAAAGAGAATGAGAAAGGGTGCTGTAAATCATAAATTAAATTCGTACATGTATATGGTCACAACAGGAGGTGTCCGAACTAGAGTGTGCAAAAAAGCTTTGGCAAACTTATATCAAATAAGTCAGAAAAAAATTGAAATTGTACAAAATAAAATAAAATCTGGCACAAGTGCTCCTCAACCTGATAAAAGGCGTAGACATAATGTGAGACCTAACAAAACTAGTGAAGATGTCAAGGTTTCTGTTATAGAACATATTTCTAAATTTCCTGCCGAAGAATCACATTATTCTAGGCATTGTAATATGCATAAAAAATATCTTTCCCCACTTCTATCTGTGTCGAAAATGCATAAATTGTACATCGATGAATGTAAAAACAATACGCTTCCTGATAAGTTTTGTAAGCTAAAGGAAAGTTATTACCGTCAAATCTTCGTTACGCATTTTAATCTGTCTTTTGGACAACCTAAATCGGACACTTGCAGCACATGTGATTCAGGTGGAAAAAATGAGGAGCATATAGAAAACTTCCAAGCTGCATGTGAAGCTATGAGGTCAGATAGAGAGCTGGCTAAATCAGATTGCAAAATTGCTTATTTAACGGTCGACCTCCAGCAAACCATGCCCCTCCCACGACTTAGCACATCAAAGGCATTTTATCTTCGCCAAGCCTGGTTTTACAATTTAGGCATTCATATCACAACCAAAGAGGGCTCGAGAGCTATATTTTGTACCTGGACCGAGGACCAAGCAAAGAGAGGGAGTTCTGAGGTCTTAAGCTCATTACTCACTTCATTTGAACTTGATGAGCAGCTAAAAGGCAAAGAACATATCATTATTTGGTCGGATTCTTGCTCAGGCAATGATGTATGAATCTCCACATTCACAGGGCACAAGGTATACGCAATTCTTATTGTCCGGAGGTCCATCTGGTTTAGTTTTGGTCAGCCTGCTTCTTAAGGTGTTGTCCGACTTGAACGCTGTTTTGATGTTGTACTGCTGAGCGATTCGCCTTATCTTCTCGGATATTCCCTTCACATAAGGTATGGTTATCATCTGGCAATTCGGGTTCTCCTCTCGTGTGGTTCTGTTCTGTTGACATTCCGCGATAGTCCTTGTTATTATCTTCTTGTTGTAACCGCTTTGTATCAGGTCCCTTTCGATGTTAGATATTTCCTGTTCCATGAGTCGGGGATCGCTGCAAATTGTTGTCGCTCTCCTGAACAGTGTCCTGATTATTCCTTTCTTCGTGCTCATTGAGTGATTCGAAGCGGAGTTGAGGTATTGGCCTGTGTGTGTGGGTTTTCTGTAGACTGACGTACTGATGTGGTTATTGTTATGTTTAACCAGAACATCTAGAAAGGGTAGGCTGGAATCCTTTTCTTTCTCCATCGTGAATTTGATGGTGGTGCGAAAGCTGTTTATATGGTTTAAAAAACTCGTCCAACTCGGCAGCGGTCCCTTTCCAAATGATGAAAGTATCGTCCACATATCTTAGCCACATCTTTGGTTTCACGGGAGATGATTCTATCACTTGGCCTTCGAACCACTCCATGTAGATGTTGGCTATTACTGGTGAGAGTGGTGATCCCATTGGTAATCCATCGTCCTGGGAGTAGAATTCTTCTTTTATCTGGAAATAAGAATTATTAATGCAACATCCCAACAGATCAATTACTCCTTCAATGGGTATAGATATTCTGTCTGTCAGAGTATCATCCTCCTGTAATTTTGACTTGATGATATCCAGGGATTCCTGCCGTGGGATGTTTGGGTACATATTATCTACATCAAAACTGATGAGCTGTTCGTTGGGTCCTAGTTTGACGTCCTTGATCATTTCCATGAAGTGGCTGGAGTTCTTGACAAATGATGTTGTTTTCCCTTGTAAAGGCTGGATGATTTTCAACAGAAAATTCGCGAGATTACTTGTTGGTGAATTCCTGGAACTAGTAATTGGCCTGAGAGGTATTCCTGTTTTGTGAATTTTGGGGAGCCCGTAAAGATGAGGTGTCTTGCTATGATGTGGTGTTAGCATTGTTCTAGTTTTGTCCTCCAAATGATTCTTGTATTTCTTCAGTGTCTAGAGATACCCAACTAACCGAAACGTCGTGTATATTGTATAATTTTATTTTTTCACCATTTTCCAACTTATTATTTACTAATCTTATTTCATTTCTCTTTTCAGATACTACTAATTCATTGAATTTAATTTTTCAGCTATTTTTTCCTTTCTTTTCTTGCCATTTACTAATCAAATTTTCTTTTCTTTTATTTTTGTTTCAGATATATTTTTATAGACAATGGAAGTCCAGAATTCCACAAATACAGAAGAAACATTGTCGAAACCATTCAAACTAACACTTGACGCCCGGTACGGACCCGGTACGAGCAAGATTATCAGAGCATACGAGAAGATCAGACTTAAACTCACGAAAGAGGAATGTCATATAAAATTCCTAACCACAGCAAGAGATAACGACATCATACCCGTTGGATTCATCCTCAAGACCCAAATAGTAGGAAGCAGAGCCCGCCGAATATTGGAAAACGCGAGCAGAGCACTAATGAGATCCCAGATAAACTACCACAGGTGGAAACGAGCAACATACCAAGAAGAGGCAATTCAAAGTTTCGAAGAAATCAAAGAAATTCTGGAAGAAGTGGACTACGAACCCATTTTCGAGAAAATTGAGACGACGTGCCAAAAGCATAGATTTCGCCACCAGAAGAAACAAGAAAACAAACAACGCAGACTTCAAGAGCACCAACATCCTGGAACACAGAAAACAATACCAAATATAAGGACCATAGTTAACACTTCTTCACGCAAGCTCACACTCATGGAAGAACAAGTTTTAGCCAAAGGTCTCAAATTTGCAATAACACCCAAGGAAACTCCGATACTGGACATCATAAGCTCAGTTGAAACAGCCCACCTAGATCAAGAAGAAATGGATGAATTCCGCTGGAAAGTCCGCACTGCATTGGATAAACGGAATAATCCAACACCCAACATCACCAAATCCGAAGAATCAGCTTTGAGGGCCCTGAACAAGGACCAATCAATCAAAATACTACCAGCTGATAAAGGAAACGCCACCGTCGTCATGGACATCAGCCTATACGACAATAAAATCAAGGATGTACTCCAAAAAGGGAAATATAGACCAATTACAAAGGATCCAACCCCAAGCATCGAGAGGAAGATCTACCAGACACTGAAGAAATACAAGAATCATTTGGAGGACAAAAACTAGAACAATGCTAACACCACATCATAGCAAGACACCTCATCTTTACGGGCTCCCCAAAATTCACAAAACAGGAATACCTCTCAGGCCAATTACTAGTTCCAGGAATTCACCAACAAGTAATCTCGCGAATTTTCTGTTGAAAATCATCCAGCCTTTACAAGGGAAAACAACATCATTTGTCAAGAACTCCAGCCACTTCGTGGAAATGATCAAGGACGTCAAACTAGGACCCAACGAACAGCTCATCAGTTTTGATGTAGATAATATGTACCCAAACATCCCACGGCAGGAATCCCTGGATATCAGCAAGTCAAAATTACAGGAGGATGATACTCTGACAGACAGAACATCTATACCCATTGAAGGAGTAATTGATCTGTTGGGATTTTGCATTAATAATTCTTATTTCCAGATAAAAGAAGAATTCTACTCCCAGGACGATGGATTACCAATGGGATCACCACTCTCACCAGTAATAGCCAACATTTACATGGAGTGGTTCGAAGGCCAAGTGATAGAATCATCTCCCGTGAAACCAAAGATGTGGCTAAGATATGTGGACGATACTTTCATCATTTGGAAAGGGACCGCTGCCGAGTTGGACGAGTTTTTAAACCATACAAACAGCTTTCGCACCACCATCAAATTCACGATGGAGAAAGAAAAGGATTCCAGCCTACCCTTTCTAGATGTTCTGGTTAAACATAACAATAACCACATCAGTACGTCAGTCTACAGAAAACCCACACACACAGGCCAATACCTCAACTCCGCTTCGAATCACTCAATGAGCACGAAGAAAGGAATAATCAGGACACTGTTCAGGAGAGCGACAACAATTTGCAGCGATCCCCGACTCATGGAACAGGAAATATCTAACATCGAAAGGGACCTGATACAAAGCGGTTACAACAAGAAGATAATAACAAGGACTATCGCGGAATGTCAACAGAACAGAACCACACGAGAGGAGAACCCGAATTGCCAGATGATAACCATACCTTATGTGAAGGGAATATCCGAGAAGATAAGGCGAATCGCTCAGCAGTACAACATCAAAACAGCGTTCAAGTCGGACAACACCTTAAGAAGCAGGCTGACCAAAACTATACCAGATGGACCCTCGGACAATAAGTATTGCGTATACCTTGTGCCCTGTGAATGTGGAGATTCATACATCGGTGAAACGAAGAGACCTCTCAATGTTAGGATCGGAGAACATCAAATACACACACGAAGAGCCGAAACATCGAAATCGGGAATTGCTGATCACGCATGGACAAAACATCACAACATTAAGTGGAACGATGCTAGGATTATCCACCGGGAACAGAACTGGCGAAAACGAAAATTCAAGGAAACTGCTTCCATCCAACAGAACCATGAAGATTTCAGTAAACCCAGTGTTGAAGTGGCAAACGCGTGGCGACCAATCCTGGCGCGTATCAGTGGTCTCAAGCTCCTCCCCTCGCCCAATGGGAGAGACGCCCAACACGGCACGACTGATCAAGGGAGTATATAAAGATCAATCCAAACTCTGATAATCAGTTTACACTTGAGAACGGTTAGAGATACCCAACTAACCGAAACGTCGTGTATATTGTATAATTTTATTTTTTCACCATTTTCCAACTTATTATTTACTAATCTTATTTCATTTCTCTTTTCAGATACTACTAATTCATTGAATTTAATTTTTCAGCTATTTTTTCCTTTCTTTTCTTGCCATTTACTAATCAAATTTTCTTTTCTTTTATTTTTGTTTCAGATATATTTTTATAGACAATGGAAGTCCAGAATTCCACAAATACAGAAGAAACATTGTCGAAACCATTCAAACTAAAGTTAAAACTCTTCAACAGAAAAAAGGATACTTTAAAGGAAAGCGTGCGTTTTAGAGATGGTGTGAAATGGATCCGTGTTGAAAAATATGGTTTTTACCTTTTTAAAGAATCGTTTGATCCCAACACTCCTTTTAAAGAAGTGAACATAAAGCGCTACTTGAATCAAGAAGCAAGCTTGGGGGACATTTCCATTTCCCGATTGTTTGAAAAGACTGGGGAGTTATCAAATGAAAAAAAGTATAATCTAAAAGACCAACTACGATTTATCCCAGAAGAATACAGATGGTACTACAATCTACTTATTAATGAAAGACCATGCCAATGAGGCCTAACCAGATTCAAGATTTTTGTTCTTTTTATTTACCAGCTTAGATAATACTGATTTAATCTTTTTGTTTTAGTCAAATATTTCAAGTTAGATGATGCTAGGATATTTTGTTTTTGTTCACTTTGTATATTTGTTTTCGAATAAAATATAGAGCTTTGCAATGATTGAATTTATTTACATCTTGCCTCATTCATTCGTTAGATAAAAAAATGTTTGATGGATGAAGAGGTTATGTACACAAAATATATAAAAATATATATTTTGGATACAGGTAAGTGAATAAAACTTGGCACATTAAAAAATAGATGTCATTGGACTAATTTCGTGCACTCACTCAACGACAAAACCAGAAAACGAAAAAGCTGCAACAATAAAACTTTGAACCAAAATTGCTCAAAATTATGGTTTTGTTACATAACCCCTTCATCTCCTAAGCCCTTCAATTATCAATTCACCATTTATCCAGGGTTTCAAAATGTTCTTATATATGTCTTTTTTGTGGTGTTATTGCTTTTGCACTCTCTTAATGCTTCAACAAATAGTTCCCACAATTCATTGGGGTCCTCGGAGTTGCCAAACAACCCATCCCAATTCGTTTCGAGTAGTTGGTTGTTTAAATTGTTATAATCGATGATTTCTATAGTCATGCTTTTAATTTTGTTATTTAAAGCTACGTTCAGCGGCGGATTTAGGCATGGGCAACATGGGCTACTGCCCAGGGCGGCAAATTTTTGGGGGGCGGCAGATTTTGAGAGAAACAAATTTTTTTCGATGTCATACAGAAAAAATTTCGATAACTTCGCGAAGTATTTGAATTTTTCACTACGTACTTGAAAAAATGTCCTAAATCATTTTAATAGTATTTTTTTGTATCTAATATGATATCGATTTGATTCGAGTTTCAATTAATCAAAGGAATAATTTTAAAAAAGTGCGCGATTTCGATTTATTCGGGGCGAGCTCATCAACTAGCTGTTAGCTGTGCATGTACCAACTGCTTATGTACATGCCACATGGTGCCATCTGTGTACTCACTGATCATCTACGTCCGTCTACATTCGTTAACCCCTTACTTTTCTGTCAAACTTAGCAAGCATTTGTAAAAAAAAAACAAGATTCATACAATCGGCTGAAAAAAAACGATTTTATGGAAAAGAAGAAGATATATAAATGAAAATCGATGAATAAATTACAATAGATGAATTAAATGATTAAAAAATATTATCTAACCTTGCGAGGTGAGTTGAGTACACTGGAATTTGAGGAAACGTTTAATTCAAAATATTCGTTTATTGTGAATCGTTGACGCGGTCAATGCGTCAACAAATCCACAATTCGTTTATTAATTTAAAATAAACGTTTAATTTAAAATATTCGTATTCTGTGACTCAAAATTTATATGATAAACCATAAAAATGTTTATATTCGTAATTCTGCAGTCAAGTCACGAATTTAGTGAGGTTTTAATCGTATCAAAAAATGTCGGACGACGATACTTTTCTATTCAATGCTATAATCTAACACATTATTTTGCAGGATTCGAAGTTTCTCAGAGTTTGGAGGAACAAGACTTCTCGAGTGTTGAAACGGTAGATCAAAATACTGTTGGTGACGTTGGTGTCAAGAAAAATTCAGAGAATGATCCAGCTAAATGGGTTGTTGATGATTTTTTGCGCGATCAGATTGCTTTGCATGGATACGAGCAAAACGAAGATCTCGATTTCACTCATTCCAGAAGAGTTTACGATGACGGCACTACAAGATATCTTTCCAAAACTTTATTTAAGAGAAAACTCCTCAATGGCGAAGAAATGCCTAGACCATGGCTTGTTTATTCAGAAAGCAAAAGAGCTGTGTTTTGCATCACGTGTCTTCTTTTCAATCAACACAATTGCGCTTTCAATGACGAAAACGGATTCAACGACTGGAAACACGCATCGTCGCGTACAACTGAACAGGAAAATTCTCGTTCTCACAAACAAAGTGTTTCTAATTTGAAGCAAAGAGGAGAAATTCAAGGTAGAATCGATCATGAGTTGACCCTACAATTTGATCGAGAGGTTGCTTATTGGAAAAACGTTCTGACGAGGGTTTTAAGTGCAGTGAAATCTTTGGCATCACGTGGACTTGCTTTAAGGGGGAGCAATGAAAAATTTGGTTGTTTCAGTAATGGGAATTACATGATGCTTTTGGAGTTTCTCGCGGAATTCGACCCATTTTTGGCTAATCATATCAATAAGTTCGGCAGTAAAGGAAGTGGCACTACTAGTTACTTATCTAAAACAGTTTTTGAGGAATTGATCCAGTTAGTCGCACAAAAGTTGAGGTCAGTGTTAGTGAATGAAATTAAAGTGGCAAAATATTTTTCCATCATTATAGACTCCACTCCTGATATTTCCCACGTTGATCAGTTATCGTTCATCACAAGATACGTACAACCTGATGGTACACCCGTGGAAAGGTTTCTTCAGTTTATCGATAATCCCGGACATAAATCGGAAAATCTAGCAGATGTTGTCACGGTTACTTTAGACACTGATGATTTGAACATTCACGATTTTAGAGGTCAATCATACGATAATGCTCCGAATATGTCCGGAGCTTATTCGGGTCTTCAAGCGCAAATTAAACGAATAAATGATCTTGCTGAATATGTGCCATGTGCCGCGCATTCTTTAAACTTAGTTGGAGTACATGCTGCGGAAAGTTGTACTGAAGCAGCATCTTTTTTTGCTACTGTCCAATCGTTGTATAATTTTTTTACGGCGTCTACCCATCGATGGGAACTTTTCTCACGAATCGGAAAACGGTCTATCACTCTGAAATCCCTGTCTAGTACCAGATGGGCAGCTCGTATTGATGCTGTTAAGGCTTTGAATGAAAATTACAGTGAAATAATTGTACTTTTGGAAACCATTGAAGAAGATTTGACCGAAAATGCGATGACTAGGGAAGAAGCGAAAGGGTTACGTTCTCAATTAGACCATTTAGAGACAGCATTCATGCAGGTTTTTTGGCATTCCTTACTCTTGAGGTTCCATTCTGTCAGTTCACATCTGCAAAGCGTTAAAATCAGCATTTCTGAAGTTGTTGATGATTACAACGTGCTTTTGAAATTTGTCACCGATTTCCGTGAAGAATTTGATTTGTATGAGGAAAAAGCGCTTGAAATTTCAGAGGGTCAAACATTTCGATCACTTGTTTTACGAAAAAGAAAGAGAAAATTACAATCAGATGAAACCAGAGACGGCGAAGTTGAATTGACGGGCAGAGATCATTTTCGAATTAACACTTTCAATGTCATACTCGATAATTTATTGTCGGAGCTCGAAAAAAGAAGCGCAGCGTACTATAAAATTAATGAAAAATTTTCGGTTTTGACAATGATGAAGGACTTGAATGCTTCTGAAATTCGCGATAAAGCCAAAATTTTGCGTGAAGTTTACAAATCAGATCTCGAAAGTTCATTTGATGAAGAATTTTCTCATTTCTACGCCTACTGTGTACAAAAAAAAATTGAAAAGAAATCACCCTTGGAATTGATGAAGATTCTTCGAACCAGTGATCTTTACACTGTTTTTCCGAACGTGGAAATAGCTTACCGAATGTTTGTTTGTACTGCTGTAACAAATTGCACAGCTGAAAGGTCTTTCTCTTGTTTGAAAAGAATAAAATCATATCTACGTTCTGTCATGTCTCAGGAGCGTCTTAATAATTTAGCATTATTATGCATAGAGTCCGGAACTTTGTCACGTTTGAATACCGACGACTTGATCACTGACTTTGCGATGAAAAAAGCAAGAAAAAAATTGTTCTAGATATAGAAAATGATCTGATGTGTTTTCTTGCATAAAAAAAAAGTTGCGTGTAATATCTTTTGTGAAATTGACGGACGATGGATATGGAATAAATATATGCTACAAACTGATATGAATATCTGATTATTGTCATCATACTTTTTTGTCATTTGTTTTTGATTTTTTCGAAGTGATTATACCCTAGAACTCCTAGTTTTTCGTATAGAGATATTGTGGTCATTATTTTCTGTTGGTAAGGAGGGCGGCAATTTTTTCTGCCGAGGGCGGCACTCAACGTAAATCCGCTCCTGGCTACGTTGAATTGAAGTTGAGTGTTTATCACTGCATGATCGGAGTTGCCAATTGGTGAATCTATTTCAGGTGCGGTTAATAGGTTAATATCATTTGTTAAAACTAAATCAAGTACAGAAGGCTGATTGTTCAATCTAAAACGTGTGGGATGAATATGCACACAAGGTGTAAGACAAAGTCGTGACGCCTGATACACAGACCCAAGATCTCGATATTTGTAATTGATAGATCCGAAGTGGTGACCTTGAATTCTTGTATAATATCTAAGCTCAGGTAAATACAAACGCCTCCCCCACGTCGATTCAGTCGATCACCTCTGTACAATTCATATCCGTTTATACCATAAAGGGAGTCAGGATCCTTGGGACTGAGCCAGGTTTCTGTGATGAGAATGACGTTGGGTTTGGCTGCTTGTACATAACATAAAAGTTCATTAAATTTTGAATTTATAGTTGCTAGGTTAGTATACATTAGGTGCCAGCTTTGAAAGATAGCCGATGTAGATTTATTTACGAAAATTAGTTATTTTTGTATTTTATAGTCAAGTCATTCTCGCCATTGACTTTTCTGGTTTCGAGTTCCATTCTCAGTATTTTCAAACATTCTGCTTGGGCGGGCGTTTTATCGTCAATGATGGTAAGATTTTTAGTGACAGCGTTCTCTAGCAATTTTTTTGTTGTTGCGCAGTATATGTTTCGCATCGTGTTCGTTCTCCATTACTATCTTGATCATTCTAGGGTATTTATCAGAGGATTTTCCAATTCTATATAAAGTTGTGGGCTCAAGATTAGCATCTATTGTTTGCAGTATTTCCAGCACTACAGCGGAATCATGTTGCTTCTTAGTCTGCACATTCCCAGTGACTTCCGGAACGCCCCTTAATAGTACATTTTTTGATCGATTGATGCGATCAACAGCCTCATTTGCAATCTTATCCATGAAAGTAGGAGAAGATATATCATCAACATTTGAGAGTTTTCTCTCGATGTCGGCAAGTTTGTGGGTTAAAAAGGTTGTCTTGGCATCTATATTATCAATTTTGTCTTGTAATTCGGACTTGAACTCATTAAGAAGAGCCTTCAGAGTAGAAAACGTGTCGAGATTTACGCTGCACCTGTTACAGATAATTTTAATACCTCGCAGTGCCTGCCGCGTGACGCGATCTTCCGCACGTAGCTCCGTACAAGCCATATGCATTCCTTCCTTGCATACGTGGCACTGAAGTTTGGATTGATCACGATCAGCTAGACCTTTTGAACAGTTTGCACAGGTGGGCATCGTTATGGAAGGGGAAGATAACGATTGTATACAAATAACGATCGTAATGCGGGATAATTTGAGGGTTTTTTAATAATAATTCCTACCTCCCTTGTCGATGATAGTAGTATGACACTCTCAGCAACACACCACAAAAACTTTTTGATTGTTGTAGTAGCAAAAATATTGAAAGATTTTTATGTTAGCACTACATTTATAGTATATAATTCGAGAGGAAAACTGCAACGATATCATTCCTTTTGTGTTCGTTTTTCATATTGTGCCAGATAATCAACAAGTGATTTTTCCGGGAGTTTTTTACGTTTTTCATTTATATGTTTCGTTTCTCCGTCGTCCTCATCATCGTCAAGAATAGACTTGAATTTAATCCATATTATCGAAATTATCACCACCGAGATCTCCGATATCTGTTCCATAGTTTTTGCCTTCACTGTTAGAAATATCAAAATCAACAGTATTACCTTCTTCTGTTTTCATGTGGGAAATATCAACTTTATTATATTCAAAGGAGAGTCTTTCAACAATCGGGGTACTGAAACCAACTTTTCGTTTTTTCTCAACATCTTTAGGTAGTTTCATTTCATCATTAATTTTTTTCAATTCAATCTATTTTCGATCATACATGTTTTCCTCAATATTCTTTAAATATTCAGTTATAGATTGTTAAAATTCCTCTTGCATCAATTAACGATTTTTTATTTTCTCTCTCATGTCATTACGTTTTTCAATGATTTGGTTTTTCTTTTAGTTTCATTTTTTGATGAGTTCTCTCGAACAGGTTTGATTCGCTTCCGATCAGTTTTCGAACAGGTTTGATCCGATGCTGATTGAATTTAAATATTTATTCAAAGAAATTCATCGAAATACTTTCTATATCTACCATTATTGAGTTCAAAATTTTTGAAAATTGAAAATAAAGGGTTTCCTCGAACATATTGAACATATAGACCTGAATAGAAATTCAGTGTACTCACTAAATCTGTTTAGTAACTATCTGATCACTATCAGGAAACAACATCTATATCTATACGGAAGGTGGTTTAATTAGCAGTATTAAAAATTAATTTGAATCACATATACTAGAAGGAAGCTATAAATTTCATGGTCCGGGTACAAAGTTAAGAGAAAAGTTATTACGTTGTGATATACCTAAAAATAAATTGGACTTAGCTTGTTTGTTCCATGACCTTGCCTACTTAGAATTAACAGATTTGAATAAACGTCACGAAGCTGAAAATATATTGATTGAAAAAGTAATGGAACGATTCAGATCGAAAGATGACACGAGAAGTTCAAAAATATTTTCCATCAAATTGCCCGTCGATAATTCTATATATTCTATTATAATATTTACGAGACTGCCAATAAATTCAATTGAACTAATTGTGAACACTCATGTATTCGTTTTCAATTGAATAAAATGCAAACATTTCTCTCATTTTCGTCATTACTTTCCTAGAAGTCAGAGAGTGAAGCCAATGAAATAACCTATACGTTTGAGTTAAATCAAAAATCCTCGATTCTGTCGTCTTGTATAATACTAGATGAACGAAAAATATATGTTATTGGTTCTGTAGATTCTGTAAGTTATAATGCAATTCATCAACATTGATGAAAGAAATAATGAATTCATATTAAATTGAAAAACTATTGTCATACCAGAAGGTCTGTACGAAGTGAGTGATATCAATGAATTCTCAACTGAAGAAGAGTGTAAACCGCGAGCAAAACCATGCTCAGCATAATTGACAATAAGAATAAATCAAAATGTGAAATTAAGGCGAAAAAATTATTGATTTCTCATCAGATAGGAATACAAAAAAATTACTTGGTTTTTCCTCGAGAATATTGAAAGGTTCCAAGAGACATAAAAACGAATATCCTGTTTATATATGTAGAATCAATGTAATAAATGTCGAATGCAATTTATCTATAAACTCGTTCTGTAATGACGAAAGACAAAAACATATATTACATGTTTTCTATCCGAACGTATTGCCAGGAACGAAAATCATAGAAATTCCGACTAATGTGATCTATCTACCAATCAACACTCATTATATCGATAAAATTGTTTCAAAATTAACCCACCAAAATGGAAACCTGTTCAATAATAAAAAAGAGCACACTACAATAGCACTGTTGAATGGGGATCTGGAACAACTAGGACCAATATTACGCTATTTGTGTAGTATTACTTTCATGAAGACCAAATCATTCAACAGTATTTTCATTGTTAAGAAAAATGAATATTCAAAAATTGAGATTAAATGAAAACGTTTACTTTGATGATTCCATTGTGAATTATAAATATTGCACATGTCAACCGTATTCATCAACGAAGTATAGTAATTATGGTAATATTTATATTTCAATTAGCACATCGAATGTTCATACCCTACCTTCTCAGA
Source organism: Cynegetis impunctata (assembly GCA_030704885.1). Classification (NCBI taxonomy): domain Eukaryota; kingdom Metazoa; phylum Arthropoda; class Insecta; order Coleoptera; family Coccinellidae; genus Cynegetis; species Cynegetis impunctata. Next base: position 42,657 of record JARQZK010000949.1, on the reverse strand, counting down.
GTTACGTATGCGAGGAAAAATTATTCAAAGGGATGAAAAAACAGTTAGTCGAATTTTGAAATTTATCAATAATGAATTAGCATTTTTATTCGATGGAATTCGATATATGGATGTACAGTCACTGATAGAGTCAGGAATGTGGAAATTACTTCAATTTTGAAAAGTCTAGTTTCATATACCTACTAATCAGTGTTGTCATAGAAAATGCCGGTTGGAATATCAAAGAAAATCCCGATCTTTGCATAAAAGACGATTATTGCAGTGGATGTATAAATAACACTTCATATACTTCCACGTGTTATGGTGGCAGATATGAAAAAATTGCGTTAATCAAGCAAGTTAACGCCATCAGAAGTTTATCTCTTGCATTCAGATCATGTAAACTACAAGAATTACCTTCCGTAAGTAGTAGTTAAGGGTATCAAGCTATAATAGAATATTATTCAACGAGCATAGCTATTATCCATGAAGATGAAGTTTACGAGCCGCAGGCGAGTGTTGTAAATCATCTGAGTGAATAATAGCCAATATATGCGACTTTGTCCACGACTGACTAATAAATCAAGTAGGAATTCAAAAAAAATTATTTCATGAAAATATTGATATTATTTGTAACTATTATGTAACTATTTTAACTAAGTAAGTAATATTATTTATTAACATTAATTGAAAAATTGGGATTTACACAGTTGTATAGATATATTGTGGGAAGTGGGTTCATATCCACATTGATATTTTGACTGGTTGTGGATAGAACATTCTGATGACTACATGAAGGGGCTGCAATCGAGTCTGATATTTTCGCAGCAGTGTTCATTTTATTTTTGATGGATTCATCAATGTAGCCTTCAGCTACCGCTGTAGATTCCCATCCACCATGCCTCTTTAATGCTGGTATATCCCCGCCTACGTCAACAAGGATCGTCGCAGAAGATCTGCGGAAGCTATGTCCAGAATATTCTTCTGGGTTTGGCAACTTCAAAAATGTGGCAATTTGCTTCTCCATTTAGGTCAATTTGTTAATACCAATTCTTTGACTAGTGCACTTGCCATTCTGGTAATTTGAAAGGAACTCATTTGATGTTACCAACGGAGGACGGAGATTGATATATTTTTAATAGTATTGATATAAATTATCGGTTACCGTGAATTTGCGACAGATTTTTGTCTTGCTATTTGGTACATTTATCAAGTATGCCGTCCCCAAGCCTTGTACGTCACTTAGTTTCATTGAGTACATTTCGTTAGATCGACAAGAACCAGGTAATTAAAAAAGTATTTCTGCAATATGTAGGAGTTTTTTTACCTTTGTCGCTAGATATTTCTCGTGGGATGCCTCTGTGAGGAATTTTCTCATATTTTCAGGTGAAAAAGTATTGGCTTTTTTCAGTGGAAATCCTTCAGAGTGTCGTTTTAAAATTGCTCATGGATTACTAAAGCTATTAATATCAATCTCGTTTTTGAAATTTATTATACTTCTTAGCATCGAGTAAGTTGTCCATAACGTGGATGGTTTATATTTTTTGACAATTCATTAAAATATACCAGTAACACTGATTCCGAGATCGATTCTGTTTTTTTGGTAATTCTCCACTGCATAAAGGATTCATACGCAGACATAAAGAGTTTTTTCGGTTTTTCCGGCAATAAATTCAAAGCCACCAATTTTGCTTCTTCTCAAATATTTTCTGACATGTTCAATGTATATGCCTAATAATAAAACACAATCTAAATTGATTTTATTTTTCAAATCTTAGATTTTATGACTTAACTATCTATCGTCTGAATTTGCGAGACATATGTCAAATGTGTTGCCTATATGGAATACTGATTGAGATATGGAGGAAAGTCTATTCTTTATGTGTTTGTTTACACTACAGCAAAATAAAAAATTTGACATTAAGTAATGCTTGGACATCTAGAAGTTTTGTTTGTATTTTTGAGTGCAAAATAATAACTATTTAACAAAATAAAATTCAAATTTATAACATGCAGTTGATGGGAGTCCTAAGGATGATAATGTTTTGAATTGATAAGTTTAATCATATAATAAAATTATTAGGTTAGGTTTATTTATTTTGAGACATTTAAATATACTCATACAACGATTTAAATTTTTTTTATTAGAGTAAATATTCAATAAGTTAGGCATTATATTAAATATTAGTTTTATAATTTAACCTAAAAGTTATTTTAGTTACATAAAACCTAAAAATCTAATAACAATACTATCCTAATAATGTGAATGATAGTCTCAAGTTTGGACATACGTTTTGACGCTGACGTCATGCAGTGTATCATTCACTAGTGATTAATAGGTATTTTACTTCAGGAAGCACACGTATAATGAATGATTAAAATTTATAGTACAGTCGTGGACAAAGAGATTTACTCTCAGGCAATATAATAATAATTTTCAAGGTATAATAAAGCTCCAATTCAGCAAGTTTATATAATATGATATTATTGAATGTGCTTTCAACAATGACATTTTTCTAATTTCAATGATCCGCTAAGCTTTAATAATAGGTACCGTGATTTGTGTCCCATCTAAGGAATTCTAGGTAATATTCAATTTAATTTAAGCTAGTAAAGACTTTATATTTCATGTGTGACATTTATTATTATACGATATATTTAATAGTTTGAAGGCATTTGTTATACTCTACTGCATTTTTGTGTCATTATAAAATTATCATTACTAAAACGAACGGTAGCATATATTCAATCAAAAGTCGAAATAAAATGGACAACTGCTTACTTGCACGCACTTCAGAGTCCGAAATTCAAAGACAGATCTTCACTTTCTTCAGTTCACAATCTTCAGATCACAATCTTCAGTTCACTATCTTCAGATCACTATATTCAGTTCACTATATTCAGTTCACTATCTTCAGTTCACTTCAGTGCAATTCAATGTCTAGTTAATTAACCAAAAACTTGGAGTCAAAAAAAATACAAACATTCTTAAATAAAGTTTCCAAATTCACTGGGACGAAACGAAAAATAGTACTTGCTTGATTGGTATAGCCGCAATGAATATCAGTATCTTTTTTCTCTGCGCACATCCACATTATTGTTCGAGCAGTTTTCCCCAGATTTGAACAGGTATTCCGGGAACGCGTAACATTACAAAGAAAATAAACATATCAAAGACAATTTTGATTTGGCCAGATTGCATTCGCTTGATCGAATGCGATTTCAAGTTTCCCGAACAAAGAGTACATTCTTAAAATTTTGAATTTCATAAGTTTTATGATTGTATTTCTTACCAAGAAAATATCCTAATGCCATATTTTTCAATGATGATCTGTTGATGGATAGTAAATATAACTTCAAAATAATATTTTCAATTATATTATTAACCATAACTCAAAAATACAAAATTTTATTTTCTGGAGCGCTTTTGTCGGGAAGCGCAGGGTAAGACCAGGGTTTTGCTACTTTCGTTTCACCTCGAAATAACTTTGTTAGTTCCGAAGTAAGTGATTGTACGTACGGGGGCACAGTGATTTTGATATATGTCCTATTCTCTACATCATGTGTTCTATTCATATTAATAGGGTCTGGACTGTTGAACAATAATTATTCATTTATTAGTCCCAATGGGTAACCTTTCTGTTGTTAAATCTCTTTGAACTTCAGTATATTTTGATTGTACATTGTGGGATGGCAGATATTCTTTATTCGTTGTTTGAATTCCTTTATAAAATTGGTCTTCATGATGAAGGGATGGTGAGAAAGGTAGTGAATTTATCTTGCTGAATTTGTTGATTTTGGGTACTAATCCCATTCAACTATATTATTTTTACAAATGACCAATGTATCCAAAAATGGTATACTATCATTTTCTTCATATTCTACAGAAAACTGAATGAGTGCATCGAATGAGTGGAATTTCTCTTGAATCTCAACTACGGTATTTTTGGGGGCAACACGAATGATATCATCAACAGATTTCTTTAAAAACGAAATTTCGAATGGAAGTTCCGGAATACACTTCTCTAATAAGTAATCCAAGATCATCTGAGCCAAAATAGGAGATATTGTACTACCCATTGGGGTTCCCATAATCTGTTGGTAAAATTCACCGTTGAATATCAAGTAGTTACTACCGAGTAGGAACCTCAACAGTTCTAGAAACTTATCCTGGCTAATTGCGGTATGTTGTTCTATAGAGGACCAATGTGTCCTTATTGTTTGTGTAGCTCTTTCTAAAGAAATATTAGAAATGAGTGAAATTGCATCCAGACTTGCTACTTCGTGGTCACTTGATATTTGCTTGTTGTTTGCAACCTGCGCAAATTCAAAGGATCTATAGAAATATAGCAGAATAGATGATATTCAGATAATATTTTAGGTATTATCATTAAAATTATGTATTTCCTATGTACGTCTACATAAGTACTGCTTATCCGTAAAATATTCATATTCATATTACTCATATTCATTTATTTTGCCATCCATAAAAAAAGAAAATCTACATGGCATGCCACATATAGTGTATAAGTACAACGATAAAATAAAATAAAATACATGTACATGAATCAAAATTTAAAATCTAAGTATTCGTCTACGGAGTAAAAGCAGTTTTCAACCAGGAAGCACTTCCCATCTTTTGCAAACCGTTTTGTGCTGATTTGCGTTTTCTTCATACGGTGGTAATCCATTGACAGTGCGTTCCTATTTCTGGTATGATACCCGTGCACATCCCTATTGGTTAGGTATTTGTCTTTATTTCCATGGACGTGCTTCAGGCATTCCATGATGAACACACTTGGTACAGTAAGTATCTTCTGTAGATAGTATCTTAAATAGATCTCTGCAGCTGGTTCTTGAGGATACGCCACTTAGCACCCTAATGGCCTCCTTCTGCTTCAGAAACACTCTCCGCATATCCGACCCATAGCCCCACACCAATATGCCATAAACTGCTACAGAGTGGAAGTGAGCAAAATAAGTCATTCTGACAGATACCGGGCATATCACAGCTTTTATTCTCCATATATAGCCGTTGATAGTTTTCTGGATAGTGCAGTAGTATGGTCCCGCCAGGAGAGTGTACCGCTGAAAGTAACTCCCAGTATGGTCAAGTTCTTCCTGTCCTCCACATTATTCATTTTACCAAGTGTCAGTGTTTGTGTTTTGTTGGTATTCAGCTTGAGACCGTTGCATGAAAACCATCTGTTCGCCGTCGCCATAGCCGTGGTGTTCATTTCCCTTAATTCTCGAATTGTTGAAGAAAAATTCAATACATTTGTGTCGTCGGCATAAAGGACAGAAAAAGAGGGTAGATTCACAGGCAAGTCATTTACATATAAAATGAAGAGAACAGGCCCCAGAATGGACCCCTGTGGAACCCTAACATTAACCCTTTTTTCCTCCGATGTTTCATTTCTCCACTTAACAACTTGAATGCGGTCCGTTAGATATGATTCAATAATAAATATCACTGTCCCACGGATTCCATAGTGTTTAAGTTTTTATAATAGAATTTCCTTCACCACACAATCGAAAGCTTTTGAGAGGTCGCAAGCCAGGACTTCACAGAACTGACGTTTATCCAGAACCTCCGTAATTGCTTCTAGTGCACTCACAGTGGATCTACCTGACCTGAAGCCATGTTGATTTCGATTCAAGGCTTCATTTAGATTTAGGTAGTTGATTAGTCTCCTCCTTACTAGTTCTTCCTAAATCTTAGATATTTGTTGTTTATTTTGTTGGAAAACAGAATAACTTTAAATAAATATTTATTCTATAACAAGTAGTAATTATATTACAAAGTTCGACGTGAATAAATTACAGAACAGAACAGACTCTTCTGTTAACAAATGACAATTTATTTATTACTATGCATACTATGTTTTAACATACCGAACATAAATCACAATTATCCATAACATGCGAAAATAATTATTAAATATGAAAATATTCTCAACACTCCTCCTTAATTATTTTAGTTTTCAATGAAAGAAAGATCTTACGGTCCAAAGGTTTTGTTAGTATATCAGCAAGCTGATCACAACTTTGTACATGTTCCACTACAATTGTATTTCCAATATGCTGTTGTATAAATTTTCTAGGAAATTCGATGTGCTTTTTGCCTTTATTTATTTTTCCTTTATGATTATTCAACATGCAAACTGCTGACCGCTTATCAACACATATCACAGTTGGTTCAGTATCAGCCAAACATTTAAGTTCCTTCCCAATTATTCTTATCCAGCAAATATCAACAATTGCTGATACAACTGCTCTATATTCTGCTTATGCAGTTGATGTCGCTACATGTCTTTGTTTCTGAGCATACCATACTATAGGTCCTCCTCTTAATAAAAGTAGTTCACTTGTCGAATGACCAGTATCACCTCCATAATCTGAATCAGTGTATGCAATTAGTTCATTATTTCCATCAAAGTATATTTCATTAGTAATTGTCCCCTTCAAATATTGAAAAATCCTTTTAACCATTTTCCAATGACTAACCATTGGTTTGCTGTTAAAGCGACTTAGATAGTTTACAGCATAACTTATGTCAGGACGACTAATTGTGGCCAAATACAGTAGACTTCCGAGTGCTTCACGATATGGTTTCGTTTCTAGTTGTCTGTGATTCAAAAGATTTTCTGGATCAGTAATCATTCCTTTTTCCATTGGAGTATGTGCTGTATTCAGACAATCAAAGTCAAAACGTTTTATAATCTTTTCAGTATATTTCGTTTGACTAACAAAAATACCATCCTTTGTATTTCGAATTTCCATTCCAAGATAGGATATTTTATCATTTTCAGCAGTATCATACGTTATTGCAAACTCTTCTTTTAATTTGATAACAATTTTAAACATATCTTGATCGTTGGTTCCAGAAATGAGACCATCATCAACAAAAAATACAATTATCACACTCCTATCTTCATTGTAATAGACACATGGATCATCATCGGTATTGTCAAATCCTAATGATTTCAAAAAACTACTACATTTATGGTTCCAGTTTCTTGGTGCTTGTTTAAGTCCGTATAGACTCTTCTTCAGCTTGCAGATTCGATTTGTTTCAACATCATATCCTTCTGGTTGATACATGAAGATTTCTTCTTCCAAGTCCCCATGTAAAAATGCAGTCTTTATATCAAATGACATCAGTTTCATTTTATTTGATGCAGTCAAGCTGAGTACAAGTCTAACAGATACATGTCGAGCAACTGGACTAAAAGTTTCTGTATAATCAATACCTTGCTTCTGTTCAAATCCTCTTGCTACCAGTCTGGCTTTAAATTTTCCATTTTGTTTCTTTCTAAGTATCCACTTACATCTCAATGGTTTCACATCATTTGGGGGTTCTACTAATTCCCACGTTCTCATTTTAGTTAATGAGTGAAATTCATCATCCATAGCTTCTTTCCAGTTTTTGTCGTTCAGCGCTTCTCCAATTTTAATATCTTCAATTTCTCCTATCAAAGATATGTTTTCATTTTCATCATTAGTTGTATACTCCAAAACATAATCGTCTAGTCTTGTAGGTTTTCTGATATCACTTCTGTTTCTCAAATTCCGTGTATTATCATTTGCATTTCTATCCAGATTTTTATCTTCATGATTTCCTTCTCCTGAATTTTGATTCTCTTCTAAATTCAATTCATGTTCTGTGTATCCATTTTCTGGTCCTAACTTTTCATCAAATATTACATTATCAGAACTCATAACATCATTCTTTTCGGTAATATAAATTCTGTAACTAGGCGAATCTATATCATATCCAACAAAGATTCCTTTCTTCGACTTCTTCCCTATCTTTGCTTCTGTGTGATCCTCAATTAAAACATAACATTCATTTCTTTTGAACATCATTTTGAATAAATTTTCATCTCTTTTGGCTATTGCTACAACTTCATTATCTACTCGACTCTTAAAAAGTGACTGACTTGCATCTGCTTCCTGAATATATCCTTTGTCTAACATCTGTGACACGGAGAATAGATTGAAAGACATTTTAGGTACATATAATACATTTTTCAAAACAACTTCATACCATTCTTTTCCATTAAATGCCATCAACTTCACTTCGCCGATTCCTATTCCTTCTAATCTGATAGCATCACCTATCAACACATTCATATGTTCTTCAAGTTCAGAAAAATTAGTCAACCATTCTTTATGTGATGTCATATGTTGACTTGCACCACAATCTTGATACCAGCAATTACTGCAATCATTTTCTGACAATAGGTCTTTTACATTTGCAGTTGATAAACCGGTAGAAATAAAAGCTCTACGATTTGAATTTATTTGAGAACTTCTCTGACTCTGACCATTATTTTGAGTTTAACTACTAGAATTCCCATTGGTACAATATCTTGCAAAATGTCCTTTCTGATTACAATATTTACAAGAATAATTGTTCTTGCAATATTCTAGATATTTAAGACATGGTTTGTTTCTGCAATATTTCTTAATATGACCCTTTTTTCCACATTTAAAACACTCAACTCTACTCTGTGGATTGCCTTCATTCCTTCCAACCTTTTTATGTATATTTGTTGTTCTTGTTCCTCAGTACCACTCAGTCTATCTTCTTCCAACCGAAGACGTTCAATGATCGTATTCAAATTTTTATCAGTAGTACTGACATTATCCCAAGCTGTACAAAAATGATGTAGTTTAGGAGGTAACATTCTTAAAATTCTTATCATGATCCAAGATTCTTTGACTTTTTCACCTTCAGCAGCCTAGTATTCTGCATACTGTTGAATAATCATACAATTTTTTACGGCTGACTTCTCAACATCATATTTATAACTGAAAAATTGCCTTTGTAAACCTTCAACTGTGAGATCAGACTTCCTACCATACAATACGTCTAATTTCTCGAGCATAACAACAGATGTATTACAATATGCAATTTTCTTCGCTATGTTGCTACTCACATTTAAACCTATGAGAGTTTGTGCCTCAATATCTTGTTTGAGCCAAGCCTTAACTTTCTCATTATGATCTGGACCTTCTGGCTTTAATACTACGCATGTAGCTACTAAATATAATCCTTTTGATTTCAATGTCAAGTTCAATTTAAATTTCCATGATACATAATTAACATTACCTTGCGAATCTTCTGACAACATTTTTAATGCAGACCTGACTGAATCCATACTGACTGACAATATTTACAGAATTCAGTATCTAATTAATATGCAGACTTATAGTAAAACAGTACTTGAAAATTCTTGAAGAGTGACTTTTCTTTCCGACGACTGACTTTTCTGACAACTGAATTGATGCTTCCAAATTGAAATATTAGACTGACTTAAAGTTTTGGTGTGTAAAGTACTCCAATTTTTTTACTGATTCACAATGACGACTAACTGATTCGACTGACTGACAATATCCTCTAACTTCTTTACTTACTTGACTTCTATTTTATTCCAACAAGCTGGCAAAGCTGACTGGGCCCATAACCTGTTGTTTATTTTGTTGGAAAACAGAATAACTTCAAATAAACATTTATTCTATAACAAGTAGTAATTATATTACAAAGTTCGACGTGAATAAATTACAGAACAGAACAGACTCTGTTGTTAACAGATGACAATTTATTTATTACTATGCATACTATATTTTAACATACCGAACATAGATCACAATTATCTATAACATGCGGAAAGAATTATTAAATATGAAAATATTCTCAACAATATGACCGGAAGTATCGAAATCGGTCGATGGTTATCACATAAATTGGGGTCAGTTGTTTTCAACACTGGAGTAACCCTGGCGTATTTTAATTTACGGGGGAATATCCCTTGCTCCAAGCACCGGTTGACGAGGCTACAAAACACACCACAGATTGCGAGGAATATTGTCTTCAGAAGTCTAGTGTTCATGCCATAAATATCTGTTGTGTCTTTGGACTTCAGGTTTTTCACTATGCTGATTAGTTCGGTCTCATCCGTAGGATGCATGAACTTAGAGTGGGGCCATGTAGTGGCCTTTGTTTTGAGGTTTCTCAATTACTCTCTCGCTGCTTCTATGGAAGTTTGGCAACTCAAACTAATTCTCTCACCGATACCTGCGAAATAATCGCTCATGTTTTCAACAGTGTATTATTCGCGTCCCCTCTTTTGCGCGTTCGTCTAGTCTCCCGGTTTATAAAATCCCACATAGCTTTGTTTTTATCAGTTGAAGAGTTGATATAATCGGTGTTCTTATTTTCCGTTTAGCTTTCTCTCAGGCGCCGCTTCAACATTCCCAATAGTTCCCTAGATTTATTATCTCTCCGGATTTTATAGATGGTTTCCGCTGCTTCAAATGCTCTCTTCAGGGCGCTGCTCTTTTCGGATTCACAGTATTTTCTGCTTCGTACATTTCGCCGTCTGATTTCAACCCTTGGGAATGTGTCCACAAAACAGGACAACAAAAATGGAATCTCTCGAAACCCTCCTCTGCATCAGCATCTAATACATTATTCCAATTTATGTTGTTCAATTTATCTTCTAACAGTTTTGTATATATTTGATCTATATTATATTCAGTCATCTGTATTATCTCTGTTTGAGAGTCATCCGCAAGTCGGAGCTCCTGAGCTAAATGATCGGATATATGTGGGTCGTAGACTCTCTTTTGGTAAGTATCAAGATCTATGTTAGTGTAGATGTTATCAATACAAGTTTCAGTTGTGAGTGCTTTCCTACTGGCCTCCGTATACACCGGTATCATACCGAAAGAGTGAAACAGGTCCAGGAGTTGTTCGATTTCTTTCGTCCTCTTTGATAAATCTATGTTGAAATTGCCCGCAATGAAGAAGCACCAAAAAAAAATTTTCCAGGTCTCCCATTGGGGGTCGGTAAACCGTCATCACAATGAGCTTTTTAGTTGGACATTGACACCATCTCAATGTTACTCTCATTTGACATGTCTTTAATTTCAGGGATGGTTTGGAAACGGAGGCTTGCACGAACTACGATCGCAGCCCCGCCGTGGTTAGATTTTTCTCTACTGTAAGAATCAGCAAGAATGTAATTTTCGAGCTTTACTCTATTAAAGATCCCCTCAGACATCCAGTGTTCAGTGGCACAGGATACGTCAACATTCCTCTCGTTTAGGAAGTTCAAATAGACATATATTTTATTTCTTAGCGATTGAAAATTGATGTTCGTTATAATAAAAAATTTTTTATGTGGTTTCTGTATTTTTTTCAAATTCAAATATTTTGTTTTAAAAAGTTCCAATAATCGAAATAGATAAATTGAAAAAATTTGTCAAATATTTATCTCATGAAATTATTCGATTTGTCAGAGAATTATATTAATTATACCAATAAAATAAAATTATAGAAAAATCATCTAATTACAAACGTATAAAATTCAAAATTTTAAAAATGTACTCTTAATCATAAAAGGTACAGATAAAATATATAGTCTCAACTAACGTCAAAATATTTTTTCTATTATTATTACAAATACAAATAATAGAATAATACATATACTATCAAAAGAAATAACTATAAATGTAGACGATAAAAATATTCTTCAATTAGCTACAATTCAAAATTATAAGATAGTCCTTGTGAATAATTAATATCGTCCATTCTATCATAATTTTGCACTAGAGTTTTCATTCGCCTATTAACTAGCATATATTTACAATTTGCGCCTGATGCTGTTTCGTTTTAACATGTTCAATAATTTTATATACAGATGGATGCTGGCAGTCGATTGTCTGTTGGAAAGCTCTATGTCATCCTTCTACAAAATTATTGGTTCTTGGTAAATCACTAATTACTCTATCATAATTATTACACACAACAATGGAAAACAATGGTTCCAATCTGCGATATCTTCTTAATCTACCGATGTATGTATCTTCCCAATAACTTATGTATGTCGTCCATTTCCTGCAGACATTGGTCAACTAAGATTTCGAATGAAGCTACAACATTGTCAATGGGCACAAAACTTAACGATAAGATCATTTTTGTATGAAGACGAAAATTTCCATCGTTCAGGTACAGATTTGTTATATTAAGCTCTTGAATTTTGCGCCATAAGTTCTGACTCAAATGAAAAAGCCACCCGTCACTAGACGTTCGACGAATACTGCAGATATTGCATTGTGGATTGCTTTTTCAAAATCACACATAACACTCAGTGGTTGTGAACTGTCTTTCATGTCGAGTAAATGTTAAAAAACACGAATATATTGTTACGGAAATGGCTAGAGCCGACTCTGTGTGTTCGGGAATATTCGATGAACGTTGAAGTAACCGCCCTCTTGATTCGAAGACTAGAACATTCTGGAAGCTTCTCGAAGGAATGACAAGACATATAAAAGCGACCATAGAAGAGACGGGGGACAGTCTACAGTGAATTACCGTGTGAAAAAGAAGAGCGAAGCTTGTGTTTTGAGTAGTAACAGTTATTGGAAAAGTGTGGTTATTGTCAGAATTACTGTTGTGAATAAATACTGATTTGTTTATTAAATTTAGTTATTGGAAATCATCCTAGCCAACCCGAATTCGTAACAATATAATACTTTCCATTTATCTTGCATACAAATATAAAATAATGATAAAGCACTATTTTCTATCGGTGCATAACATTTTGGAAATAGTTTTTTCTGCAACATAATAGTAATTTCCGCAATAGTACTTGGACTAGCGCACAGTAGATATTTTCGTAGGCGAATACTTTCAATATTCCTCTGCGACGAACAATATTTAAGTGAACTGAAAGCAGCTTCTTCAGAAATATTTTTGGTAACTTGATTTATTATTTGTCTCAGTTGTTCGACGGTATTTTCTGTTGATGGTCGAATAGGACTTATATATTTCAGTGCTTAATTATTTGTCGGATTTGGTGCATGGCAATGATCAGTGACAATTCGAATGTTTTCGCCATCAAGCAATCGCATTCGAGCACAACAGTATTTCAGAGAACATCTCCATGAAACAGAACTATCTTTATTTGCACGCACACTTCGATAACTGTAGCTACACAGAACGAAAAACGTACGTGAATATAATGAATAAAACCATTGAGATAATGTATTCGGACATCAATTTTCAACCGATGCTCAAGTTCATTGATTCAATGTATTATTATTGATTGCTTGATGTTCAAGTGATTATATCAATCCCCGAGAGGCATTGATTTCATCACCTGGATTTCAAAACAAAGTACATTCTACTAATGACCATTGTGTATCAGTCAATCAACATCCAGCATGATATTAATGTTTTCTGTACATCAACCGATCACCTGCAGTCATTGAATTAAGGAATCCAGGACATTGACTCAATCAGCGATACATTGATTCTAAGCCATGCGCGCAATGACTTTCGAACATCGTTCAATGTTCGAAGACGTTAATATAATGTAAAAATACATCAATCTGAGCCTACAGGATGCCCCTTTTTGTTTTCATAAATAAAATAGACTAGAATTATATATATAAATATATATATATTTTTTATATATATATATATATATAAAATATGTATATATATATATATATATATATATATATATATATATATATATATATATATCTATAATATATATATATAATATATATATATATATATATATATATATATATACATATATATATATATATATATATATATATAATATATATATATATATATATATATATATATATATATATAATATATAATATATATATATATATATATATATATATATATATATATATATATATGTATATAGTGACAGGTTTATAATTGCCAATAGGGAAAAAATGTCTATATATTATTGCTAATGCTCCAAGCAATTATGATGGCACTGTCGAACGAGTACGTTGCAAAGATAACTACAAGCAGACACAAAAGATTCATTGAATTGAATAATACAATTCATTTTTCAAATATATTGACATAAGATATGTGTTTTACTGTATACAATTCCTTGACGTTAAAAAAAAAAGTATTCAATAAACGACCGACACATAATACTTTCTGGAAGAAAACTCAAATCGGAAACATATAAATAATTTTTTAAACAACTATCAACAGCTCTTATAACATAGAAAAACTTATATCTAATTCCATCGAAGTATGTATACTTTTTGTTATATCTTCGTCAATTGTGAAAGATTGAATTGAAGTTTTCTTAGAATTAAAAAAGTATATCCATTCTTCAATTTCTTGTGGTGTTTTTTGCAAGATATAAAAAATGAGTGCTGTAAGTGAAAATTTTGTGTTATTCATTTTTCCAGTGATATTTTTTCTTCACAACTTTTGTTGGTGGTTGCCTCATCTCGGTCATCTAGAAATAAAAATATATTATGGTCGAGAATGGAAAAGGTGAATTCCAGATATTGGGACTCTACTTTTAATGAAATGAGTATCTTATGAACTTTAAATATGATGTTCAAGAAATATGTATCAAATTACTCTGAAGCTGTCATTTGATTTCATAACGAATGAAAAAAATTGTTTTCTTTCAACCCTGACTAGAACAACCATCTGACATAGAATGATAATATCAAGCTCTTTTTGAACTACTAACATTAGCATCACGGGGTGAACACCATTCACTCAAAACACAATCTACACAAGCAGATACCTTCTTTCCTCAATATTTTCGATTTCCAATGGGCCTAGTAAAAAAACTCAATCACCTTGTCTTCGACATTGCCATTGAACAGAAATGCAATGAATTTTCGCACTTCTTTTTCACAGTTTTTGAAGAAAACAATTATCATTTTCGTTCTTCATGGTTGAGTCCATATCAATCTAGAAGTAATGTTATATAATAGTTAGTTGCAACTATAGCTATATTATATTGAATATTAGAGGTATTACATAAAATTATACAAGAATAAATTAAAAATCATGAAAAATATACCATCGACAATTTAATATATTACATAAAATGAACAAGGAAAATTCTTCAATAATTTTTTAAAAAACATACCTACGCCACAGTTGCAAAGTAGATATCTCATGTCAGGAAGTTTGTATTCTAGCGACGGGTTTCTGCATTTTCGATCTCAGCAGTGAATTGTTGGTTTCCAATATCTTTGGTCGATGGCGCTCTGGGTTGTTATACAGATAGTAGTCTGACCATGATTTGTATTGGGGAAAAGTAAATACTGAATAAATATGAAGGTGCATGGAATATTTCGGTTTCTACTTCAGATCCAGATCACACTCACAAGTATGGTCACAACCTGCAATAAGTGATTATTTTTCAGATGATGTTTGAATTTAGTGAAATATAGATTTTTTGTAAATACAATTTTCTTTTCAGTAATTTACTGAATTTAAAGGGGTATTCAGCAAAACAATGTATGAGCAAGTTCCATTATTGAGCATATCTATTTTTATAGCAAAATTCATAGTAGTTCGCGAAATAATGTAAGAATTGTTCAAAAATGCCAATACATTTATATATTTTTGCTACAAGTGCTCGAAACACACCATGTTTTCATTCTTTCGTCTCTTTCACAGTGTTCAGTGTAACTACTTATTTTTTTGAGATTGTATTCTGGCAAAAAATATGTTTCGTAACTTTTTATTCAAATGTTATAAAAAACTAACAAGATTAAAATAATACAGTTACTGTACTTACCACCTTCTAAAGAAACTGCTTCCACAAAAAATTTACTTATACACAAATAATACTTCACCGTTTGGCTGTTAGCGTTAGATAGTCCCGTATAATAGCGAATTAGGCGGGACATTTGGCATATTTACGTTGAGACGGTGGGGATGCAGCAAGGAAATTCATCAATCCATGATCTTTATGCATTGTCCCAATGCTCTCGGACATTGACCGAATGACTTAAAACATTAGGTGATGAACGCAGTGCATTGCTATGATGAACTTATACATAGGTTAATGTTTTCAATCATTAATGTTATGCCTATTGAACATAGCTTTATCAAAGAGGGATTATGACAATGTGTTCGTGATGATTAAAAGGTACATAGTATTGATCAACTATGTAGTCATTAACTTGAATGTATTTTTTTACATTGTTCTGATGTAAAAAACATTATAAAGATGACTTTTTTCATTAGATTCATGATTCAATTACATTATCATAATGACATAGATTTCATTATAACAACCAAATCGTTGATTGATCAATCACAGAAATTCATTATTATCAATAAATTTTGGACATTGTCCTAATGAAAAATACGTTATGATAATGAATATGCGGTTAATCATTGGCAGTGATTGATATCAGGCTCATTATTTTTTTCTGTGTACTATTTGAAAATACTTATTTTTTTTCTGGGTCTTTAGTTCTTTCATTATTACTAAAAACGGTTCAAAACTAAACCTAACTACAGTAACACTGAAATTGCCATATTTATATAATGAAGAATACATTAAAGTAGAAGGGATATACGAAGATTCATTTTAATTAACCATTACCTAGACTATGAGTTATTGAAATATGAATTTGACTCTTTCAGGTAATCCGTGACTTTGATTGGAATGCATTGAAATAGAATAATCAAACGTTGGAAACTCACAATAAATGAAATAACAACTGTGATATTTTCAACTCATTAGAAAGATTTTCTAAATTATTTCATTCAATATGAATTTGAGTCTATGAGTAATAATTTTCAATGTATTAAACATTATTGATCTTCACTTCTCTTGATATTTATCATATTGCTTGCATGAATTTTTGTATATAGTAAATGCTGGGTGAGCTACATTGATCGATTACATTGGATCCGGCACCGGCAGGCAACGCTGCGATCGCAGTGCCGAATTTTATTTCAATTTCTGTGTGCCTCGATAGTTGGCGCTACGATCAGATTAAGGAAAATATTGTTTCATTATTCATCATCATCATCAACTAGCCCCTCTGCATCCACTGCTGGACATAGGCCTCCCCTCTCTCTGCCACTCCTCTCTGTTTTGAGCCTTCTGGATCCAGTTAGTCGTGATTCTCTTTATATCATCTGTCCAGCGCGTTGGAGGTCTTCCCCTGCTTTTATTATTGTGTTACGGTAAATCAATTGCTTATATATTAGTAATAAGTGTGTAAGAGGTTTTGAAGTATACGTAAGAAAATACATTTTGCAAATATAGTGTGGTACTGTGGTGACTATTTTAAATTAATTTGGATCAACTTCACTCCAGCTTTGATTAACAGATATTCTAACCTACAAATTCATTTGTATATTTCATTGATTTCATTACATTTGTTCAATTGCTTTCATTTTAAATATTTCCTTATCGGAAATATTGAATAAAAAATAAAATATTATTTATCTCAAATTTTATTCAGTCCTAGTAATCAATTCAAATTTCATCTTGAACAAGTTACTCATATTAGTCGTGTACTTTTTTACAATATCTTTATTTTTGAAGAAAATGCCCCGTCTTCGTGGAAGAGCTAGAAATATTGTTCGACGAACTCAAACTGCGCAATTGGCCCACAATCGTCGATTGAATAGAACAGTTGAAGAACATTTGACGGATAATATAAATATCAGAAATCAAGTTGCAAACAAACGTGAAAATTAAACCAATATTACCCTGAAATCGACTATTCGTCACATGCACTAATCATGATCGGTAATATTGACAAAGATTGTTAACATTGCCATGGTTTCAAGTACAATCGATGGTGCTGTACTGCTGCTGTCTGGTGATTTCAGACATGCATTGCCCGTCATTCCACGTATTACATATGCGGACGAAATCAATGCATGTTTGAAGGAATCATATCTATGACCAAGTGTCAGTAAATTATACCTTACCATAAATATGCTTGGTCAACTTCTAAATGATCTATTAGCGTCGGGATTCTCTGAAAATTTGCGTTATATTGGCAATAGTAAAATTCAGTTGTATGAAAATGCACAATATATTCAAATCCCAGAAAATTTTTACAACGTGGTGTCTACCAGAGATGAGTAAATAAAAAGGATCCTTCCAGATTTACCACATAATTATACTATGCATGGCTACATGAGCGAGCTATTTTAGTCGCAAAAACTCTAGTTGTTGACGCCATCAATTTCAAAATACAACAGTCATTGCCTGGTAATGGAATTATTCTCAAATCGATTGATCCTGATGAAGTTGTCATATTATGGTATTATAAATATTACATGAATAATATATATAATATATATGAATAATATGAAATATACTTACTGACTGTGTTCCCTCGTAGCTCAGTTGGAAATTGTGAAAATTCAATTGTTTTATGTACTCACCAGTTTTGTTGGTGAGATCTTGTCCGTGATCCTATTTTTGTTTCTTTCACTAGGTAAAACTGGGTTTTTGGGAAAGGAAAACAGGATTGCAATGATGAGTGATTTTCACTGATTTTATTTCTCTAGGACCAGCTAGCCGAAATCTAGCAAAAATTTACGTAGTTTCAATTTTACGTATTCAAAGTCTTCAAGACTTGCATGAGATTTGTGAAAATTCTATTAGGACCTATTTTCTTTTTCTTTGCATTTACTAATCACGTTTTTCCCCTTGTGATGTGTCCGATCAATCATATATCTTCGATTAATTCCTACAATTACACATTGTGGCAGGCAGCGAAAATGCAATGTTGCCGGAATGCGGTCTCTCTTTTTACTAAAATTCTAATTATAGAAAATGGCGAGAACAGACTGACTTAAGTGGGCAAGCCTGGAAGCCGCACTATAAAAAAAGCTGAAAGGTTAAGAGATTAGAGGAGACCCTTGCCATGAAGACCTTCCAGGCTCGTGGCAAGTTATATCAGTTTCAGACTCCGTTTATTTGATGACGTACACAAGACGAGAAGTTTTCGAAAGTGTTGTTCCTAAACAACCTAGAGGAAGAGGGAAACGAACATTACCACGAAATAACTATCAGGAAAAGAGGGTAGTAGGGTTCAGAGCTCAAAATAGCAAAATAACAACGCGCGCCATCGGATTCGGTGTTTCTCACATCTTTTACAGTTTATATACATTCAACAATATCCCGGTCCGCGGTACCATCTATCAATTATATAGAATTAGTCTAGCTATTGAAGTGAAGGTCAAAATTTATCAGCGTAATATTACTGACATACAGTCGAATGAAGACGATTATGCGCAACTGATTGGCAGTAATAAAAATAATAATAATTTATTGCTCCAGAAAATACAAGATAATAAACATACATAAATATCTCATAAGTAATAAGGATGGTCATATCATAATTGGACATTCATAAATTTCTCCACAGAGTAGAATGCATGTTTTAGCAAAAACTCCTTCAACCGATGTTCGAAAATTGACATTCTCACATTAGCATCGATAAGGTTGCTCATTTTATTGAATAATTCAATACCTTGGTATACATGTGAGTTTTGCGCAATCTTCAGCCTTGAATAAGGTAAGTGCATCCTATGATTATCTCTTGTGTGATAGTTGTGCAGATCCCTGTTCTTCATGTTTGAGTTCTCATTACCCTTGATATAGCAGAACAAGTTAAAGAAGTACATACAGGGTAGTGTCAAGATTCGAAGACTCACAAACTTAGGCCTTCAGTGCTCCATATGGTGAGAGAATGTCATACATATTATTACCTTCTTCAGTGCGCAGAAAGCAGCGCCAGAGCATCCAACTGCATCCCAGAACTTCAAACCATACAACAACACCGACTGGACCAATCCAAAGTACATCAGCTGCAAAACATGTAAAGTAGCCGTAGAACATGTTAAGCTCAACTTCGAACATACCCCATCAACATGACACCCCAATGTAAGCTTATGATCCACCGTTACCCCCAGAAAGTGAATCTCTTTTTAGGCGAGCGGCGTACCCCAAAAAAGAGCTCTCGTTTATGAAGAACCCATAACTTTTTGGTAACCGACAAAATTTGGTACCAAAATGTTCGTTGCAAAAATCTGCACAACTTTTCTTTATAAAATTTTTCGATTGGATTGGGGGAACATTGTGTTTTTCTTGAAAAACTATTTTTTTTTTCAAAAGTAATAGGCGCGCGGATATTGAAATGAAACTTTCACGGTTTGATTGTGATATTAAGCACTTTCAAAAAATGTTTAGATTGATAACCAAAGTTAACCTGTTTTGATGTTACGTAACTATATATATATTTTTAACGAATAATCGGGTTTTTATCTTCGTCGAATAAAAGAGTCGAGGAAATTTTTGAAATGATGCTTACAATTAATAAAGTTTTAATAAATATAGTTTTAAGAAGTTTTTGGCAAAATTGCAAGAACTTGTGTTGCAAAGTACGAAATCTATAGCACTTCGAATATACTGCGCGCGATTGTCGTTTGAATAACGTACACTCGCTATAAATTATCTTCTCACTATCTATCGCTATTTATAAATCAAATTTTTATGTAACTATCTTCTTTAAAAAGTGGATTAATGTTTTAAACAAATTTTACAAACCTTTATTATCATAAATTTTAATTATTTTTATAAATTTTTTTATATTTTTTGTATAATAAAGTTATAGAAAAGTAATTTATACAAAGAAAAATAATATCATTTATTTGTTATTATTCATTGTCCATGGAACAAAATTCATTATTTAACTCTGGATCATCACATGCATTTTCATCGCATTGGTTTTTACTCATATTGCAACATGATTCAGAACAAGGGCATATAACAGAACAGTCTAATTCAGATGCAAAACATGAGAACACAATGCTTGTACAGGGTTTATTTCTGCTCTTCCATGAACAAAAATATTTTAGCAGATATTTCATCGCGGTATTTCCTTCGAAATACTTTGGAAGTAACACTTCATCTTGTTGAATACAACCATAGTTCGCTACTTCAAAAAATATAATTTCTGACAAAGTAGTTTGATTCCACTCATTAATTTGCCACATAGATCTTAAGACATGTTGTTTTAATGCTGATTCCGACAGGGGCAGTTTATCTATAGGACTTTTTTTTTTCAATGGCTAAACAATATCTAAGAGAATTTACACAATACCTATCAGCTTTTGATTTTTTTGAGGGGTCATATGCTGAAGCTAGGAAATTACTAACAATCTTTATAGCTTGCTGTATCTGTTTTGTCAAATTTGATATAGTTCGTAAATATCATTCTCACTCATTTTTTGCAAAGCAGCGTACGCTTTTTTCTTTCCAATGGAGAAGAAACTGGAAGTAGTTTCACATCCACTTAGAGCGTAAAGAGGCAGAAGTGAATCAGTGATGCTTGAACCAAGTTTGTAAGCCAAAATATGATGTATTGGTATGTATCTTCGTTGATTTAATAAAGGAGTTACTGTCCCTGTGCAAAACCATATTTTGCGACTGGACTCAAAGCTTTTCATATGTGCTAATAATATTATGAAGACATCGGTGTCAGGAGAATCTGTAATAATTGCTTTATTAGTATTTTATAATAAAGGTTTGTAAAATTTGATTAAAATTTCCATCCACTTTCTAAAGAAGATAGTAACAAGAAAACTTGATTTATTTATAGCGAAATAGTGAAAGGATAATTAATAGCTGGTGTACGTTCAAACGACAATCGCGCGCAGTATATTCGAAGTGCTATAGATTTCGTTCTTTGCAACACAAGTTCTTGCAATTTTGCCAAAAACTTCTTAAAACTATATTTATTAAAACCCTATTAATTGTAAGCATCATTTCAAAAATTTCCTCGACTCTTTTATTCGACGAAGATAAAAACCCGATTATTCGTTAAATATATATATATATATATATATATATATATATATATATATATATATATATATATATATATATATATATATATATATATATATATATATATAGTTATGTAACATCAAAACAGGTCAACCTTCGTTATCAATCTAAACATTTTTTGAAAGTACTTAATATCACGATCAAACCGTTAAAGTTTCATTTCAATATATAAAAGTGGAAAAAATTGACAGCGAGTTGAAACGTAATCCGCGCGCGTATTTCTTTTGAAAAAAAAACAGCTTTTCAAGAAGAGCACAATGTTCCCCCAGTCCAATCGAAGAATTTTATCGGGAAAAGTTGTGCATATTTTTTCGGTTACCAAAAAGTTATGGGTAGGTAATTTTGGGAGTACGCCGCTCGCCTATTTTTACCAGTTCAATAGATCTACCAAGTACCTTAAATAGTAGACCATTGTCATCCGGTACATTTTTTGGTAAAAATCGAATAGCGAATATTTTGACTGCATTTATAACTAGTCCATTTTTAGAACACTAATCGCTTAAAGTATCAGATGCCCGAATTGCTGCATTCATCAGTTCTCCCTCTGCCTTCTTGGAAATCGGTATATTTGTGTCATCTGTATACCATGTCATCGCCAGTTTAGCTTCTTCAACAATACATAGATAAAGAGTAGAGGACCCAAAATAGATCCCTGTGGTACTCCTGATAAAATATCTAACTCATTTTATTTCGTATCATCAATCACTATTGTTTGCTTACGATTTGTCAGATATGACACAGCCCATGAATATGCCTTTCCACGTATCGCCTGGTTCATGAGT
Organism: Cynegetis impunctata; assembly: GCA_030704885.1. NCBI lineage: Eukaryota > Metazoa > Arthropoda > Insecta > Coleoptera > Coccinellidae > Cynegetis > Cynegetis impunctata. Next base: position 20,192 of record JARQZK010000949.1, on the reverse strand, counting down.
TTTTTAAAGAGAAGTTCATGTCTTATTGAATCGAAGGCCCTACTTCAATCATAAAACAAAGCAGCAAAATTGAATCCATCATTCAATGCGTCATATATATATATATATATATATATATATATATATATATATATATATATATATCTATATATATATTTATATATATATATATATATATATATATATATATATATATATATATATATATATATGTATATATATATATATATATATATATATATATATATATATATATATATATATATATATATACAGGGTGTCCCACCGGGAAAGAACGCGATCTGTATATGGAAAACTACACATAGGAAACTTTTGAAAATTTGACAGTATACTAATGTTGATAGGCGCAACTCGACTAAAATATTTTCAAGATGGTGACACTTCCGGTTATACCGGAAGTAGATACCAACTTGCTTATTTTAAATTGGATACCCTATATATTAATACATTTTTAGATTCTACGCCAGATTATAGGCAGATTTCATGTATTATGTCCTATACCTAAGTCTAAGCGTTTTTGACATATTTAGGTTTTTATGTCAAAAATGACGATTGCAAGCCCTAATATAATTATCAATTGTTGCTATAAGGACTCCCGTGTTACTTACTTTGGGGTGGATTCCTTATTGAAAAAGACTTGCTTTAATAGATTTTGTATAGTATCTGGATAACTAATCATACAGGGTGTTCGAAAAAAAATATCTAAAATGAGATTGAGAAAACTGACAAAAATCAATTTCTTCAAATGGAAACTCCCCATTTTTCTTATTTTGTAGCATTTAGCATTTAAAAAGAAGGTAACTTTGTAGGAAGTTATCTATACCTAAAATTTGAAGTTTTCGAAATATTGCCAATTCAATATTTTTATATGGCGATTTTGCATTTAATCGTTAAACAATTAGATCTAGGATAGCCACGATCGTATTTGACATTTCAAATCATCGTAATGGCACCCCAGTTAAATTATACAAACGAAGATTATTTAAACTTATTTATTATTTATGGACAATGTGATAAATTATTTCACGGACATGTGATACATGTGCGACCCGATATCCTCATAAACAAAAACCATCACCAAATATTGTTAAACGAATTATAGAAAACTTCAAGAATTTTGGATCCGTAAAGGCATAAGTGTACAAAAAGAAACCAGTTGTTAACAAGAAAATATTGAAATAGCAATTTTGGGATATTTTGAGGCATATCCAACAAAATCTTCAAGGCAGATAGCATTAGAAGCAGGCTTATCTAAATCGTCAGTTCTAAGAATTTTACGGAAACACAAATATCATCCCTATGCTATCCATATTTTCATTAGTGCAGCATTTAAATGAAAATGATTTAGATAAGCCTTAAAAGTTCAAATGATTTTCGTTTATATAATTTAACCGGGGTGCCATTACGATGATTTGAAATGTCAAATACGATCGTGGCTATACAAGATCTAATTGTTTAACGATTAAATGCAAAATCGCCATATAAAAATATTAAATTGGCAATATTTCGAAAACTTCAAATTTTAGGTATAGATAACTTTATACAAAGTTACCTTCTTTTTAAATGCTAAATACTACAAAATAAAAATGGGGGGTTTCCATTTGAAAAAATTGATTTTTGTCAGTTTTCTCAATCTCATTTTAAATCTTTTTTTTCGAACACCCTGTATGATAAGTTATCCAAATACTATACAAAATCTATTGAAGCAAGACTTTTTCAATAAGGAATCCACCCCAAAGTAAGTAATACAGGAATCCTCATAGGAACAATTGATAATTATATTAGGGCTTGCAATCGTCATTTTTGACATAAAAACCTAAATATGTCAAAAACGCTTAGACTTAGGTATAGGACATAATACATGAAATCTGCCTAGAATCTTACGTAGAATCTAAAAATGTATTAATATATAGGGTATCCAATTTAAAATAAGCAAGTTGGTATCTACTTCCGGTATAACCGGAAGTGCCACCATCTTGAAAATATTTTAGTCGAGTTGCCCCTATCAACATTAGTATACTGTCAAATTTTCAAAAGTTTCCTATGTGTAGTTTTCCATATACAGATCGCGTTCTTTCCCGGTGGGACACACCCTATATATATATATATATATATATATATATATATATATATATATATATATATATATATATATATATATATATATATATATGTACCAATCTTACGACAAACGGTATTTGGGATATTTCAAGAGATATCAAAAAATGTTTTCAACAAAAATGGTATATGTCTTCAAGGTCCATATTTTGAAATTATTTCGAACTATACAGAGTGTTGCATAACTCCGTTACAAACTAAACATATGGTTTTTTAAATGAGAACCCCTATATATTATACCGAATTCGGATTACTCACATTTTTTAGAAGCTTTTGATATAAGATTTTGCTATGTTATACAGAGTACTTCAAAAGATATGGACACGTTTATATGAAAATCGTAGGTAAATCAACGCTCTGTAGCTTATTGCGCGTTGAAGAAAAAAATTTTATTTTGCCCAACAGTGTTTCGTAATATGATGCAATCAATATCTCCGTATTGTATTAAATTTGAATTATTTCTCATTTTGTATACAGGGTGGACGGAAACTCGAACCTTGCATTTGATCTCTTATTTCAAATGGAACACCCTGTATTTTATTGCACAAATAGAATCTTCTATTATATAACTTCATTTTTTGTCAAGCATTCCCTATACCCAAAGTTAATAAAAACAGAGTTATTTTGTAATATTCATTGTGAACTATAATTATTAACCTTATATGTGAAAGCAATAAACGTTGAATGTAACAAAAAATCCTATATAATAATAAATTTTATTAAATAATTTATTCTTAACAAAACAAGTCACCAAAAGTATAATTCTAACCGTAATATTAAACTAAATGTTCAAAGTGTTCCCGTTAACATCAATGCAATGCTGGAAACCATTACATTTTCTCATTTAGCGTTGAAATTGATGTTAACGATGAACACTTTGAACATTTAGTTTAATATTACAGTTCGAATTATACTTTTGGTGACTTGTTTTGTTAAGAATAAATTATTTATTAAGATTTATAATTATTTAGGATTTTTTTGTTACATTAAACGTGTATTGCTTTCACATTTAAGGTTAATAATTATGGTTCACAATAAATATTACAAAATAACTCTGATTTTATTACTTTTGGGTATAGGGAATGCTTCACAAAAATTGAAGTTACATAATATAAGATTCTATTTGAATTACTACAAACCAGCTGACAGGCCATTTCACAGGAATGATGTCGCCGGAAACCAGATTGGTTGACAAACAATAAATTATACACAGAGAGATGCCCACTCAGCTGTTCATGAACTATGATTTCAATTATTTTATCAACAATCGGGAGAAAATTAATTGGTCTTAAGTCCTCTGGCTTCCTGGGATTAGCACTTTTTGGAACAGGAACAATAGTACTACATTTAAGTTTACTCGGCATGACACCAGTATGCAAACACGTATCGATGAGGTTCAATAAGGGATACCCAACGACATAAAAGATATCCTTTAATAGTTTCACAGTTAACGCATCATCTCCTGTGGCTTTACTCTTCAACCCAGATATTATTCCGTGTATTTTATTCAAAGAAACTGTCTTAAATTCAGTAATGTCAACGTTACTGGCTATAGAAATCTCTGTAAATTTTGTAGGGGTAGGAATACTATCTGTGATATCATTTACACTATCCAAATAAAACTTATTCAAATATTCATTAAACGTTTCTGTTTGGGAAATGTTTGTTTACTTCTGTTTTGAATGTCAATGTCATTAATGACATCACACTCGAATAATTCATTGGTGTGTGGTGACATTGTTGACGTTCCTATAACAACATGCTCGTAGTTTAAACGAGGTTCGCGTTCGGCACTTGATTTTAATGTTGCATTTTTTCTGACAACAGATTTCGAAGTTTCATCGTTATCTGAAATGTTTGAATTTTTTTCGACACTTCAATCCTTCAACCTGTCCAATAATAGATAATAACCTCAAATGAATCCAAGTCAGCAGTACAAGCGCATACAAAGTTTGGTTGAATATGGAAATCAAAAAGTGGTATCAGAGAAGGGATAATTTGGGACTTCACCTGAAGATCATCCACAGTGAATTGGCATTCAGAACTCACGTCGTTGAGTTTGAAATGATTGATGACCCAGTACGAGAGGAAGTGAGGAGCAGATGCCACGAACAGTACTTAAGACAATCCAACAAACTTAAAGAATTAATTAAATCAAGTGAGTCTTCTTCATTATTGATTAAGACTGACAAACTTCAAGTTAAAAAATTTTATAGTAGAGTCCATAATTTCACAAATACCGAATTTAGTAACAATGAAATAGAATTATTAAATAAAGGTTTGAAATATTGCCCAAATTTCAATAATAAAAACGATATTAAACATTTAGCCGTCAGTACTGAATTAGCTTTAAATTCGTCTGTAATTAAGAATTTGAATTTTGAAAAAACTATATGCGTGGAAGTCATGAATAAATATAAATTCAGAAAAAACAATAATTTAGAACTGAAAACTATGAAACAGTTGAGATCAAAAATTCAGGATAATAATTTGGTTACATGCAAAGCGGACAGAGGAAATACTGTAACTATCATAGATAAAAATACCTACATTGAAAAATCTGAAATCCTATTTAATACAGATAAATTCTCAAAACTTAAAATAGATCCCACTAAAAAATTCCAAAACGAAATAAAACCATTCATCAAAAATAGTAAAATCCCATTTTCAGATATTAACACTTTTTTCTTAACTTCCATGAACCCACGCACCCCGGTTTTATATACTTTACCAAAAATACATAAAATTGATTGCCCGATGCGTCCAATAGTATCTTATATTAACGCTCCTGCGTATAAATTATGTCAGTATTTGAATAAGAAATTACCCACCTTAATTCAATTCAATCCAGAGTATAGCATTAAAAATTCTATTCAGTTAGTTAATCATCTTAAGAATATCAAAATTCCTTTAAATGCTAAATTAATTTTATTTGACGTTATCAACTTATTTCCTTCCACGCCAACTCAAGAAGTTAAAAATATTGTTAAGCGATATCTAGAGATGAACCCAAATTTAACAACTCAAGCAGTCAACGAAACAATGTCTGCCTTAAACTTATGTTTGAAACAAAGTTATTTCAAATTTAATAATATAATATACAAACAAGAAGACGGATTGCCCATGGGATCACCGTTATCGCCTTTGTTGGGTGAAATTTTCATGAATAACTTAGAAGAAAAAATTTTCAATGCTGATAATAATTTAATTACTAACGTTCCATTATGGAGGCGTTATGTAGATGAAATTTTTTGTATTTGGACCGGTACAGATAGGCAGTTAGATAAGTTCCTTAAATATATAAATACTTTCTACAACTCTATTCAATTTACAAAAGAACTAGAAAACGAAAACGGGACCTTGAATTTCTAAGACGTTCAGATTGCTAGGACTTTGAATTCTCTTACTTTCAACATTTATAGAAAACCAACCTTCACAGATACTTTAATTCACAGCGACAGTAACCAACACATTAAAATAAAACTCATTCGTTCATATATAGGTTGTTCACGATTCCATTATCGGAAACAAATTTTCAAACTGAAGTTAATACAATTAAGTTATTAGCCATCAATAACGGTTACAATGAAAGTGTTATCGACAAGCTCATTGGGAAAAAACGAATAAAGTATCTGTTGCATTCAATACACCCCACGCAAACTATTAATGAAGAACAAATTGACTTCCCAATAAATTATGTGCCTAATTTGAGTAGCAAAATTTGTAACAGACTATCGAAAAATAACGTTAAAACAATTTGTACGAATAAAGGAAACTTGAAGTCATTCTTGGTCAATAATAAAGAAAAATCTAACATCGGAGAAAACAGTGGTGTTAACAAAATATTTTGCGACGAATGTCCTGCTTTCTATATTGGACAGACAGGAAGGAATATAAATATTCGTGTTGAAGAACATAAAAATTCAATTTTACAAAACAAAAATACCACTGGCTTCTCTGAACATTGTATAAAATTCAATCACTTCCTGGATTTCAACAAAACCAAATTGTTACATTCAGGTTACAAAGGAAAACGCCTTGACCTTCTTGAAATTCTCGAAATGAGTTCCGCCCATAAAAGTCATTTACCCCTTGTAAACGAACAAATTGATTTGCAGGTACCACCTTTGCTTTTGTCTAGTTTATAAATAAGGATGTAATACTCTCCTGTAGTCAGTCTTGATAATGAATTCATAACTCGAAACATGTCGACTTTTCGTTACTGCTACATACAGTATCTAAATATTTTTTATATTGTGAAACATAAGCCAAGGGTTTTTTATTTTAAATTTTATACTTTATTCTTTATGATGTTTCATCAAGTGATGTGCGAGAATTCAATCTCAGTTATAATTGTTGAGGTTTAAAATTCTATGTTAGTCTTTCATTTCTTCCACTAACATTTTCAGATATTTCATCTCCATCTTTAGCTGAACAATCTCTTCATACTGACTCTCTGGGTTTGGGTTCTTTTCGGGATTTTCGGTTTCACAATACTCCACTATTTGTACGAAATTAACGTTTTTACTTCTTTTCGCACAGCTTTTGCTAAACAATTTTTACAAACACATGTTTTGGTTGATTTTGAGCAGCACTTGAAAAATTTCGATGTATTATTTTCACCTTTATTCGAGATTTCATTGGTATCTCGATCTGACATGTCCGTATATGTTGCAGCCATCTTGTAATGAAGACATTGTTAGTGTTATATGTATAACAGTTATGCCTGATCAAATTTCGAGTACGATTAATCAGTGAGGCAAAATTACAATCGGCGATAAACATTATGTAACTAAAATCGCAAAATCAGTTAGGACACGACACGGTGGGTTTATTCCTCAATCAGAAACCGTAACGTTTTCAGACCTCCGAAATACAGTCGTAGCGCTCGGAGACGTAGATACTCCTCCCGATTACCGTAGACGATTTTATCCTAACAACCCTATTCCTAGAGCACAGTACCGCAACGCACCTGATAACCCCATACTAATCAATATGGAAGAGATAATCCCTGCTGAATATGGATTAGATGAAATCAACCATAATATCCGAGATATATATTAGGGGAGCCCGAGATGCTAAATGGGGATTTACTCGAGCGTCGTGGGGACCTTTTTAGTTGTGAAGATTAGATGCTAAAACAAAACGAAAAAAAGGTTATATGATGTATGCCATTTCACTGGGAGGGGGGGGGTGTAGAGCTTCAAAAATGTAGAAAAATTAGTTATATAGATTTACACGAGCGCGTCAGATATTAATAGTTTATACACCCCACATCGTCTCTGATAACGAAGGTAAGTTATTCTGCCGGTTTGCATGGTGGGGGTGACAGTACCAGACCAAAAATCGATCGCCGATATTCAAAAATGCAAAAAAAATCGTTACATTTCCTTCAAAATTAAAATTAAAATTTAACCGTACTCGAGAATGTCAAGGTGACGTTTTCCTTTTGCAACTTTTTCAGTCTCTTATTTCCTTATGCCACGTGCAAATCGTCAGATTAGTGGAATGCATACTCTTCTGCATGTAATTAACTCACATTACCTTAATCTGACGCGCTCGAGTTTTTCGAATGATCGATTTTTTTTACTAATCTGATCGGCTGCCCTAGACGAACGCCCCCATATTGAGGGTTCATGTATGGTGGGGATGCTCAACAGGGTGCAAGGTTTCCTCCAATATGTTATTCTGCCGCGCTCGAGTAAATCCCCGCTTGGTCTCCCCTACTAATACACGCTAAACTGATTTTTTTTAGCTGAGAAAGCACCGAAATATTTTACCAGGGCAAAAAACTTCGAGCCTGATGGTACCAAGGCAATGTTAACTTATAATATACAAGGTGGTCTTAGACTAAACCTAAGAAATGAGGGTGAAGCCTTAGAGGCATATTTCCAACGAGCCATGCACCGTGGAGAGGTTGAAGAATTTTTCAATCTTGAAAGATTAAACTCAGATGAGCAGATGGCAGTTGTGCTAGAGTTATTGGGTGAGATTCCGACGACACCTAGTTTAGAGTTCCCGGTATTTTGTCAGCGAAATGAGCGGTGAACAACTGAGTTTTGTTCGCTCAAATGCAATTCCACCCATAATATGATGAAGTTGTCAACTATCCTGTAGAGTTTTTAAATTCACTGAATTTTCCTGGAATGCCACCCCATAGGCCTGGTCTGAGACAGAGTAATACTTTTTATGTTGATTACAGCAGATTGAATGTTATGTCACGCGCACGGAGGTATCATGATGTTTTTTTTCTTTTCTTTTTTTAAAATGTATTTCTGTTGTGTACCGGGTGTCTGTATTATGAATTGTAATATCTGTATGAGATGGTTTATGAAAAATTGGAAATTCGTGTTTGTTGCTTTTTCTGGTAATAGTTAAATCTAAGTAATTAACCCCTTAATGCATGATTTTTTTAAAATTGATAAAAAAAGGTACAGTGGGAAAAAGACATATATTTCATCAGAAAAATATTTAAAAAAATGAAGCACAATATTCTTTGTCAAAAAAAAGAAAAACTAGTTTGTGCCAAATATGGCACAGCATGCAACATGAACAAAAAATATTTTATACAGCCAATATTTCAGCTTCATCTAATATTTTGTCTTCATTTTCATTTTGATTAAAATTATGTATAACTACATTTTTTTTATGCGTAAAATAACTTGGGATCCATATAGGGTTGCCAAACCTCCCGGATTGCCCGGGAGACTCCGGTAATAATGGTTATCCTCCCGACCTCCCGGGTTACAATAATTTCTCCGGTTTTTCTGAAATTATACTTAACCGTCGCTGTAACAAAACTTCGATCTTTGATGATTATGATTTATGGTGAAAAACCGTCAAATATTAGATACTGCTCGAAAGCAAATTGAATATGAATTTAAAATTGATTGACAATTTCCCCCCCCCCCTTAGTGGATTTATAAAATTCTCCCGGGTTAGTCCTGTCGAGAGTTGGCAACCCTAGATCCATAATATATCAGAAAAAGATTTCATTCACATCTTCTAAATTCATAATCGGCAGATATGGTCAAGTCAGATATACTTTTGAACTGCATAATGTTCCATATATGGCACAATATGGTCAAGTCAGATTTACTTGAATTACATAATATTCCATATATGGCACAAAGTGATTTTTAGATAAAAAATGTCAATTATTCAAAAATACGAGTACTTGCCACTATGAGGCAGTTACTAGAAGTATATTTTTTACAAAAACAATTTTCATTGGGTAGAAAGTTACGTGGATGAACTCAAAACTATTACTCAATCTACAATAATACTGAGAAGCAGCTGATTCATCGTCACCATTTTGAAAAACGTATATAACTGCGAAATAATTACAGAGAGGGAGCTGCCTCTTTGGAAATATGTTTGTATGTGCCAGAAATGGTAATTCATGCAAATAAAGTAATATTTCTCTGACGTATGTATTTAAGAGATGTAAAACATTGGTTTGTGCCATATTTCGCACATGAAGCAACAAGGGGTTAATAGAATTATTCATTTCAGTTTCTAGAGAAAATTTAATACGGGGGTGTATGGAATTAATATAAGTAATGAAATTATTCAATTGTCTATCTGTACCAGTATAGCAAACAATTACGTCATCAACGTATCTATACCAATAAAGAAAGTATTTACTGTTGAAGTGGTTCATAATAGTTTTCTCTAAATTTTCCATGAAGATTTCTGACAACAAAGGGTTTGAGGGATTTCCCATGATCAAACCTTCCTTATTGCTATAACACTCGTTGTTGAAACTGAAATAATTTTGTTCTAAACAAAGTTTCAGTAAACATGTTATATCTGACTGTATAAGTGGATGAACATTATTAGAAATAAGAACATTTTTCACTCATTAAATTTTATTTTATTTAAACCTGTGAAAAGATAGTTTTTTGTTTCTTTATGAAGTTATGAATATGAACTTTCACCAAGTAAATGCCAATTCAATTCAATGAATAAATTTATTCATTACATAAAGTGAACCATGGTCGACTAGTATGTTTTTCATGATTTGAATAAATTTATTCCCAACAGGTCTACACCAAATTACAGAGAAAAATAATAAAAATAGAAATACAAATACAAATATATGCATAATAGACACTTATGCTAACATATAGAACAATTATAAGAATTTTATCAAAACCATAAGCAAATAATATACAATTCACAAACCCATGTACCGGGTGTCTGATTAAGAGAGGCACCCGGCTGTATCTCAGAAACTATTCGTTGTAAAAAATTTTACAACCAAAGTGGCCAACAGAAAATCCTGGAAATTATTTTCAGGTTTCTAAAATGTCAGCCATCTGAAACTTTGAAAGTGATTTTTTTCTGAAATTTATCTTGTAAATATACCAAAAAAATATTTTCTGTTTAAAGCTGAGCTTTATTCGAGTCATTTTTATTTGACAATTTTTAACGTATCTATTGAAGTGGTGGGGGGTGATTCAATGTTTTTTTGAATAAACAGCTGTAACTCCTGAACGACTGAACGGATTTCAACAAAGTTGATCTCGTTGAGAAAAGCATTTATTGCTTCATCGAAACCATTTTATCTGTTGTGTGTAAAATTTTTTGTTAGAAGAGCGGTAGAGAGCATCTTTTGATATAATAACAGAAAATTGCTAATTTCTCTAAAAAATTAAATGCAATAACATAACTTTTTTCCATAAATATGTATTGTAATGATGCCAAAATAGGCTAGTGAAAACTGTATCTCGATATCTTATTCCTAGCCTAAAATATCGAAGGAAGAAAATTTAATTATCATATGATTCAAAAAGACGCCATCACACCGGTATTTATTTTCATTTATCTGTATTTTTCCAAGAATCAATAATGAAATTTCATAATTCAATGATTATCAAATCGGTACTATTATTCTTAATTCAAAAAAATCTTATATAATCTTTTAGGGGCATGATAATCAATAAATATAATTTATGAAAGTGCAAGAAGGTAGGCAGAATATGAAGAGCAGGCCATGAAGGAAAAATAAATGCCTAAAGACAACAGATAAAATGGTTCCGATGAGATGAAGCAATAAATACTTTTCTCAACGAGATCAACTTTGTTGAAATCCGTTCAGTCGTTCAGGAGTTACAGCTGTTTATTCAAAAAAACATTGAATTACCCTCCACCACTCAATAGACGTCAAAAATTGTCAAATAAAAATGACTCGAATAAAGCTCAGCTTTAAACAGAAAATATTTTTTTGGTTTATTTACTAGATAAATTTCAGAAAAAAATCACTTTCAAAGTTTCAGATGGCGGTTACGTCCCCTGGCTGACATCTTAGAAACCTGAAAATAATTTCCAGGATTTTCTGTTGGCCACTTTGGTTGTAAAATTTTTTACCGTAAGTCTCTACGACGAATAGTTTCTGAGATACAGCCGGGTGCCTCTCTTAATCAGACACCCGGTAGTACATGGGTTTGTGAATTCTATATTATTTGCTTATGGTTTTTATAAAATTCTTATAATTGTTTTATATGTTAGCATAAGAGTCTATTATACATATATTTGTGTTTGTATTTCTATTATTTTTCTCTGTAATTGGGTGTAGACCTGTTGGGAATAAATTTATTCATTGAATTGAATTGGCATTTACTTGGTGAAAGTTCATATTCACAACTTCATAAAGAAACAAAAAACTAACTTTTCACAGGTTTAAATAAAATTTAATGATTAAAAAATGTTCTTATTTCTAATAATGTTCATCCACTTATACAGTCAGGTATTACATTTTTACTGAAAATTTGTTTAGAACAAAATTATTTCAGTTTCAACAACGAGTGTTATAGCAATAAGGAAGGTTTGATCATGGGAAATCCCTCAAGCCTTTTTTCAATTTTTCATAAACAATCTCATACAGATATTACATTTCATAATACATCACTACACCCAATTTCACATAAATTAGCCGCTCATCATAGTATGATTCATAGATTTTTCAAAATTCCGTTGTCCGAAGTTAATTTCCGAAAGGAATTGAATATAATTGAACAAATGGCAATAAATAATGGTCCTTCACCCAATATAATTGACACTAATTCAGAGGAAAAAATACAAAATGGCAATTTCAGAAGTTCACTTATATCCGAGAAAAATACAGTCTATAACAGTTTAACATACCTGGGCAAACCTTCCGAAAACCTGAAATTGTTTCTTCATGAACAAAATTTCAAAGTTTCATATAAAACCAACAATAGCATTGGAAAATTTATTAAAAACAACAAATCAAAAATCCATAGAGATGAACGTACGGGTATTTATAGACTCAACTGTAAAGCCCCGTCCACACGCTCCAATATATTGGAACTATCAGATTGTACCAACAAATCGTTCCGATAAGTTGGAGATTGACTTTCTGTCCACACACACCGATGTTTTGCTACAACTTCCTCTGCAATTTGCTGGTATTTCTTCACTTAGTTGTGAAATTGTGATCAACATGGAAGAGATACTGTTGTTGTCCCTGTATGTTATATGTTTAGCAAGAAAAGCGAAAAAGAAACGTTGCAAACCGAAAAGTAAGTGGTGTCGTTCTTGGCTTCTCAAGAGAGACAAGTTTTCGCATGTGAGGCTACTAAAGGAGTTGAGAGATGAACCGAACGACTGGCGCAATTATTTGAGAATGACAGAAGACTCATACGTGGAATTGTTAAACTTAGTTACTCCTCTAATAAAGAAGCAGGATATAGTTATGCGAAAATCAATTTCTCCCCATGAGCGACTAACCGCCACACTAAGATATCTTGCTACAGGGCGTTCTTTGAAGTGCATGGAATTCTCGACCATAATTTCAAAACAAAGTATGAGTGTTATTATTCGGGAGATCTGTGAGGCTATATACAAGGTGATGAAGAAATATATTAGGGTAAGTTCCAAAACTCATTTATTTTATTGTTATTGACAATAATACGCTGTGTAGTAACAAAAGGAATACTTAATTCACCATAGTAATAAAAAATAATACTTAATAGTCTTATTATTAAAATGTAGGCCTAAGACTTATAATACGTCATAGTATTGCGATATAATACTTAACAAGCTAATAGTCTTAATATTAAAATGTAGGTCTCAGACTTATGATAGTCATAGTATTGCGATATAATACTTAACAAGCTATATAATAAAACTTAATACATAAAGAAACATAAAAAAATTGGAACTTCCTAAATTATAACTAAAAAAGGAAAAAGTGTAAATTATATAAGTGTAAAATCGCATTTGTTATATTGAAATAATAGTGTTACACAGTGTAGTAATAATAAGGAATACATAACCGACTATAGTAAAATACTTAGTGGTCATATTATTAAAATGTGTACACACATATAATACATTATAGTCATATTACTGTAGTATAATATTTAATTCGCCATATTATAAAACTAAGTACATAAAGCAACTAAAAAGAAAAACAAAATAGAACTTCCAAACTTGTAACTAAAAAGTAGAAAAAGGTGATATTCTTATTGTCATTAAATTGGTAAAACATTTTAAGATTGTATGTCCGTTACCTAAAACATAGAATAATTATAGTAATTAACGAAATATCTCTGGATATACCAATAATCGTATGGTAAAAATCTCATAGTTATTCATACGTAATAAAAAAATTTTAATAGTATTTAAGTTTACTGTATACAAGTCCTATTTAGGCCTAACCTGCAATAATTGTGTTTCGGAAATTTTAAGACCATAAGAATAGTAACAATTTGAAAAAAAATGATGGTATAGTCAGACCACCACAATAAAATGACTTGTTTTCAGTTAAGACCATTATAAAAACTTGTTTAAACCGACTTATTTGGATCATTTTCTACGTATTTCTTTGCACTGCCTGCGATTTCAGGGACTGAATGCTGATTGTCGACAATACTTGCTTGTGGTTCTTCTACTGAGCCGCTGTAGTTAAATGTCTGGGCCGGAAAATTTTGTTGTCCTGGGTCTCGCAGTTCTGCAAAGCTGGACGTCTGGGGTGGAAACTGCTGTTGTCCTGGGCCCCGCAGTTCTGCAAAGCCGAACGGCTGGGGGGTAAAAGGCTGTTGGTAGAAATTCTGTTGGCTGTTAACCTGTTGAAAGCCTGGATCCAGTTGGCCCACGATTCTACAATATCTGTTTAGGGTCTCCATTTCCGCTTCAAACATGACTTCAGCAATCAGTTTTCGAACAAATTTAACTTGAGTTGAGTTTATTTGTCTTAGCCTATCTGCTACGTACTTGCCATATACGTCAAACGAGTCGTCCTCCTTTAGAGATTCAATTTTGTTTCCCACCAGCTGTAACGCCTCCGTTGTTGCTTTATCAACACGGTTAAGTTTCCTCTTAGAAGTCGGCGGCCGTGGTGTTCGAAGTGATACCGACGTGACTGATGGGGTTTCAACTGAAGACACTGGACCAGATTCATCATCGAAGTTGGAACTTTTCTCATTGGTATCATCATCAATCTGGAATAAATTCCAATATTGTTAGTGAGACAGAAAAAGTTGAAAATTTTAAACTGGAAAAACATATAGTAGAATCCCCCTTTTGACTTCAGAACTATATTACGAATGATTTTAAAAGCAATATTTAAATATTAACACCAGTATTTAAATAGGAATTTATATTCAATCTTGACTATGCCCACGTGAATTATTTATTCTACTACATTAACATTTATATATCAATATATATTTCATTATATTTTGGATTTTTTTAAATTTGTTTCAGTTCCCAAAAAATGTCGAGGATTGGTTGGAAGTTGCCGATGATTCCGAGGTGCAATGGCAGTTTCCACATTGTTTGGGTGCCGTGGATGGAAAACATATAAGAATTGTGCTACCACCAGATAGCGGATCGTTTTACTATAATTATAAGAAAACGCATAGTATTGTACTTATGGCAATAGCTAATGCTAATTATGAGTTTATTTATTGTGATGTGGGTACAAACCGAAGGGTCTCGGATGGAGGAGTAATAAACAACACTGCATTTTATGAAAAGCTTGTTACTAATAATCTGAACATTCCTACACCAAATCACGACCCGTCTGGACTGAAACTGCCTTATGTGTTTGTGGGTGACGAGGCTTTTGCAATGCGTCCAGATCTTCTCAAGCCTTTCTGTCGTACAAGATTGACAAAAGAAAAACGAATTTTTAACTATCGTCTATCTAGGGCCCGACGAGTTGTGGAAAACACTTTTGGTATTTTTGCCGCAAGGTTTCGTATATTCTACACTGCCATTAACTTAAATGTCACGACCATTGAGACTGTTACTCTTGCTTGTTGTGCTTTACATAATTTTTCAAGAACAAAGTCACGTGGTTACATACCGTTAGAGGATACGGACCGAGAGAACTACGAAGATGGTACAATTGAACTGGGTGAAAGGTGCAATCGTGGGTTGATACATAATCTACAACGGCGTTCTGGAGAACAAATTTTAAAAGAAGCAAAACATGTTCAGAATCAGTTCTGTGTGTATTTTAATGGTGAAGGCGCAGTACCATGGCAAGATAAATGTTCTTTAAACATTACAGAGGACTAACAAACAGGTTTCACTGTTAACAAACAAAATAGCATAAATAATGATTTTCTGGTACATGTTTGTTTATTAATCAGCATTAGAATTAACATTTTGCAATAGTTATGTTAAATGTGTTTTAATTACTTACCTCTTTCAAATTTCCGCCCTCGTTATCTTCCATCATCGTGTTTTTGCTCATCATTGCGGTGTCCTGGTCACCCAAAAAACTCAGTAGCGGAAAGTACCACAACTTAGGTTTGTATATTTCGTCGGCACTAGCACCAGATTTCTCTGAGTTCTCGACTTTTGATAGTTCCTTTTTGTACACGGTACGCAAACTATTAATTTTCTTTGAAACATAGTTCCTGCAGGCTGTCGGTTCTACTTCCCTATATTTGTTTACTAATTCCGCATACGCAAGGTCTTTTTTTTGCCTATCAGAGTAGTCCTTACATTTTACTTGCCAAAGGCAAGGGAAACTTTTATAAAAACTTCACGGGAGGCTAGATCAACCATTTTATGAACTACTAAACTCACAGGCTAGGAGAACACTGTTTGTTCACTGTTTTGAACACAGGATCGCAGCAATCAGTTGGATCGCTGTCTACACGTTCCAACCTGTCGCTCGACCTTCCAATCTGATTGGAAGGTTGATGAAAATTTTCATCAACCGTCCAACTCCAACTTATCGTACCGATCTCCCGTCCACACGCTCCAATCGATAGTACGATGAGGTTGGAAACGATCAGATTGTATCAATTTATTGGAGCGTGTGGACGGGGCTTAACGATTGTGAAAAATTCTATATAGGACGTACAATCAGAAATTTCAAACCTCGAATACACGAACACCAACGAAGCTATATTAAGCAGAAAACGGACTCTAATTATGCTTGTCATCTTGTTGAAGAAAACCATACCTTCAATCACAATTATAATATATTACAGTTTGAAAATAGTCTCCACAAAATCAACTGTTGGGAATCCCTATACATCAATAAATATAAAAAAAATTTCGGAAACCTAGTTAATGACCAGATTGAGGTAAACCCTTCTCCTCTTCTTAATCTGTTCAATGTACCTATCAATAGCTCTGATTGCTTATTGTTATTTAGTTTCTCTAAGAGTCCCCCTGTGTTCAATTTTTCGTATAAATAGATTGTTTTGTGATACCATAATTTAGTACGAGATGAAGTCAATGTTATGACGAAACGCGTTTACTCATTAAATTTTATTTAAACCTGTGAAATGTAAGTTTTTTATTTCTTTATGAAGTATGAATTTATTTATTATTTATCATTATTATTGGAGATTGGCTCACCTATAATTTTGCTTCGAAATTTGAGTGTACCAAAATTGTGTAATGGTACGCGATTGGTCATAAAAAAATGATGGGCAACATTCTTGAAGCCATTGTTTTGAGTGGCAGTTGTCAAAGTGAAGTAGCACTTCTACCACGGATCCCAATGATCATTCAAACGTTAACAATTTTCAATACGCTTGGCATTTGCTATGACTGTTAATAAATCAAAAGGTCAAACAATGACGATTTGTGACTTAGATTCAGAAAATCCGTGCTTTTCTCACGGCCAATTATATGTTGCGTGTTCCAGGATTTGAAAACCATCGAATTTGTCCGTTTATATCCCTCAAGATGTAACCAACCTCCCTTTTAAAAAAGATATTTATGCCCTGGCTAGCAGGGAGATTGGTTAACATATAAAGGTTTTGGGTTGTTTTCAGTGATAATAACAAGAATAAAATGTAGGTATTCACTATCCTCCTTTTTACATATAGAGACTTATCTTGTTGTTTTTATTAGTATCGACTTTTGAGAATCCTCTTTACTCTTGACTTCTGCCCTGGTTCAGCTTCCAGTGTGAATATCAGCCCCAGATAACGTGGATTTTTGTTCCAGATAACTTGGATTTTTTTTTGAACTCCAAACAAGGTAGATTTCAGCTCTAACTAAGGTTAAACTCCAGACCAAGTGGATTTCAAACCCAGACCAAGTAACTTCAAACCCAGACCAAGTGGCTAAAATAATTCGGGGCAAATCAACATACAATCTCAAACGTAATATGTTCCAAGATTATCTGTAGGGTATCGATGGCCAATTCAAATTAACATTTAGATTTCTCTCAAGCAAAAATGCTAAGAAAGACAGCACATGTTCCAACATGTGCTGACCACGTGGAATTTACCATCGTTAACCTACAAAAATCTTGTGTTAAATTGAGAGAATAAAATAAGCAAATAAAGTAAAAGTATTTTAAATTAAGAAATGTGACATGATTATTTCAATATTGAAAGATAAATAATTTAATATAGGTAAATGAAAAAAAATTAAATGGCGGAAAGATGAAATACAGAATCAATTCAGATTTTCAAGATAATGCATTAATACGAAATAATTATATTTCTTCTCATAACTTACCGTCTATCAGACGCCACAGATGCTTAATAAATTTTAATTAACTTTAATACAATATTCGTTTAATTATATGAATATACTTTTAATATCTAACGGTGTTACTGCTTTGACAACCAGCTGCTAAAAGAACGAAAGATATTGTCTCTGTTAATTAGACGCTAACTCGAGATGTTCGTAACACGCATGTCATCCCGAACTGCGCGATTCTGTGAAGCACGGTATTTTGATTTAATATTCAGTGGCGGCGGTTCATCGGGGAATTGACACGTTACACACCCCCTTCGCCAAGGTAAAAAAAAATAATTTTCCAAAAAAAATTATTTTTTTTTCAACTTTAAAGTTACAAAAGAAATTTTGAAAATAAAAAAATTTAGCTTATAGTCAATAAAAATGAGAGAAAATTAATTCGATGAAGTTATGAGAAGTTTTTATAATGCATTATCGTGAAGAAAATCATGTTTGAAAACCTGTAAAAGAAAAATCAAAACGTCAAGATAAGTCATATCACAAATTTATAAGGTACTAAGGCAAGTTACTAATGAAAGGTACAAAGTAAAATAATTTAAAACAGCAAAAAATATATGCTTAACACATAAGATATAAGAAACACTAAAATACTTGACTTGTCAGTCATCGATAAAATTTAAAGATAAATAAAAATAAGAAAAGTTAAAATCGGTAAAGGTAAATCAAAAAAAAATATCAGCATATCTGTATTCGTTGAGAAGGTACGAGTTCTCATAAACTCAAGATACACTGAGTGCCTACACGCTAGATAAAGATAAGATAAGATATGCATGTCGACACATCAGCAAAGATAAACCTCAACGCAATACACGACTGACAGATAATTGAAAGAGAAAAAAGTGTTTATAATAAGACAAGTCAAAATCGAAAAAAAAAATACATAGCTTGACTATGAATATTAAAAATATTTAAAACGATAGCAATAAAAAAAACACGAAAAATTATCAACCCCTACTTTCAGAGTTATCAAGATTGCACAATTCAACATTGAAAATATGACTGACAAGAAAAAATAATTATTAAACAGATATTGATAAGTTATCAACTTGGCATCTCATGAATAAAATATTATATAGACTAACTCAAAAAGAAAATTTTAATTTAATTATTTAACAAATTTTGAAATCTGATTTGAAAAAAAAATGAATTCATAGTAAAAATTCAATAGATAAAACTATTATATAATCGATAAAAATAATTCTCTGTATTGACGTACAGCTCAATTTAAAGGTAAGATAAATATGTCTGTGTATTTCAGCAAAAGATACACTCAACAACTAAATTAACAGAAAAAAAACATATTCACATAAAGTTAATCAAAAATAGTCAAATAAGTTAACTTCACAGTCGGTTAATCAATTCATTCATGAGTTTCTACCAGTTACTAGACAAATTTTTGTTTTTTAAAAAAAAAACCTCAAAGACACTTAAAAAGGATAGTATCCAAAAAAAAATTAAAATTAAAATTAAGATCTTAATGTTATAGACTTCAGATAATGTATCACACCCAACTAAGTAATATCTGTTCAATTTCAGTTAGAGAAAATGTTAAACTTCTGATCATGGAATAGTTAGATGCGTTGTTCAGATATTATCTTATGTTCATTCCTTCTACAAATGAATCAATAAACAAAAACTAAAGAAAACGATATAGATAATAGGAGAAAGGATAATAGATAATAGAAAAGATAATAGGTGATGGAAAAGATAATAGGTAATAGGAAAGATAATAGGGCGCCAGCAAGTGGTTAACTTACAAAGATAAAAAAGAAAAATAAATTTTAGTGTACAGTACCAAAAAACTGAATCTCTAAAATTCATAACTCTGTAAACACCAAAGTAAATTAGCAGCTACACACTGATTTATAATTAGATATTGCATAGCGTAAATAAACTTCAGTTAATCAATAGAGAGCCATATATATATTAAAAGTTATTAGTAAACTCAAAAACCTATTTCGTATATAGGTACGAAATAGTATAAGATAAAGATAAGATAAGGTAAATAGGTACTAAATAGTACTAGATAAAGATAAGATTAAAGATACTATGTATATATG
>JARQZK010000948.1:65000-66349 GCA_030704885.1 Cynegetis impunctata | reverse complement strand
ATATATATATATATATATATATATATATATATATATATATATATATATAATTAATAATAAATATATATATATATATATATATATATATAGATATATATATATATATATATAGATGTATATATAGATATATTTAAAATCTTTTGATAATTATTAGCAATAACAGGCTTGTTGAATCTCAGAAAACTCGATTTTATTAAGAAGTTGACGTTTCGCCACGACATTCGTGGCTTTATCAAAACTTTTGAAAAAATTGAAATTTCTTTGACATTTATTGATTTGAAAAGACTACTATGTGTCACTAAAATTTTTTTCGGCTGTGGCCGTTCTTTGTTATTTATTACGTGCTATTCAGTCCAATATTAACATTCAAATCTGTTATTATTAGATGAATGAATATATATATATATATATATATATATATATATATATATATATATATATATATATATATATATATATATATATAGATATATATATATATATATATATATATATATATATATATATATATATATATATATATATATATAGATATATATATTTATATATATATATATATATATATATATATATATATATATATATATATATATATCTTCTTTTTCTGCTGCATGTCCATTAATGGATGTTTGCGATCACATTTTTCTACTCTTCCCTATATACACATGTATGGTGTGTATTAGTTCTTGCATTGTTCTCAGTCCTGTCCACTGCTTAACGTTGCGGAGCCATGACATCTTTATCCTGCCGATTCCTCACTTTCCCTCAATCTTCCCCTCAATTATCAATTGCAGGAATTGGTACCTCTCGTTGCGTACTACGTGTCCCAGGTATGCTGTTTTCCAACGTTTAATGGTGTCTAACCGTCCGCGGTCTTTGTTGATCATTCTCAAGACCTCCTCGTTGTTTCTTCTTGCAGTCCATGGAGTTCTCAGTACTCGCTTATAGACCCACATCTCGAATGCACCCAGCTTGTTCATAGTGCTCAACTTCAGTGTCCATCCCTCCATGCCATAAAGCATCACTGTTTTGTCTAATGCTACCTAGCATTTGACAGATCAAATTCTCAAGCCAAGATCGAAATCAGTATTGCTGAGCACTTTTTTGAATTTCATGAACGCACTGCGTGCATTTTCAATCCGGCATCTGATTTCTGTGTCTGATTCCCTGTTTTTACACAGCCACGTTCCTAGATATTTAAATTTATTTACTAGCTCTATTGGTTAATTCTCATATGTTAGGTTTGAGTTTTGAAATTCTTGTGGCTTTCGAGTAATTATCATAGATGTAGTCTTCTTGGCGTTGATATTGAGGCCCTTTTTCTTAAAGCACTCACCGACAGTATATAT
>JARQZK010000948.1:50000-60000 GCA_030704885.1 Cynegetis impunctata | reverse complement strand
GTAATGCGCTTTAAGAATTAAGCATTATATATATATATATATATATATATATATATATATATATATATATATATATATATATATATATACATATTTTGAAGCATATACTAGCACATAACAAGTACATAGGTAGATAACAAATTGATATTATTCTCCTATGTATTTTCCCATGAGAAGCAGGTCGTGATATCCTCCAATCAACGTATGAATGTTTTTGAGGTTAACCGACCACTATCACAAAAATACAAGACCTCCTGTATTTCAATCCCCGCGAAAAAATACGTTCCCAACCCGCCGAACTTATCAAAATTCGATAAATATATTATTGTGGTTAACATATGAAAAACAATATGAGTACGTGAGAATTATACGAAAATTTCAACCCTGGAGATTTCTACCCTTCGAATATTCGGGGGATGACATCGAGGGTTCATCTACAGGTTAGGTCTTTTTGACATCCTGTCTAGTATGCGCTCTCGTTTCAGTACAAAATCCACTTCTGGTCTAGAACCAGCTTTGCTCTTCTACTAAACGAGAATATATATATATATATGTATATATATAAATATATATATATATATATATATATATATATATATATATATATTATATATATATATATATATATATATATATATATATATATATATATATATATTTATATATATATATATATATATATATATATATATATATATATATATATATATATATATATATATTTTAATTTGATTGACTCTTTGAAACTATCTCAGGGAAGGTTCTCTTTACTAAATTTGAAAATTGTTTTCATATCTCAATTAGATTCCCTATTCTTTCTCTAAAATCGACTCTGGTTTATATGTTTTCACTTTATGAATTGAAATCTTCGATAAACTCAAACTTATTAAATTTTAAAATAATTTATTATGAACAATTCATAAATTTTCATCATAACAAAGCATTTCAAGTAACAATTCTAATTTCTAATTCAATTGAACATTTACAAAATTATTAATATTATGGTATCTTTTTCAATATTTATTATATCCCCCTTTTATTTCTATATTTGCGAATATCAGTTAATTGTCAAATTGGCCAATATATTAACTTTCAAAAACTCACAGTTGATGTTTTCTTTTTTGGTTATTCTTTCTTCTCTACATGTCCAATGAATTCTTCTTCTTCTTTCTGCCTTCTATTCTCGTTCTGTGATTCTCAAATATTCCTTATTAACCTCACTTAATTTTCTATTCTGACTTCAATTCACAATATCACTTTACACATTTATGTTATTTGAATTAACATTCACTTCAAAACAGGTATTATTTGCTTCAATATATCACTTATATCAATGATTTTTACAATTTTATAACTTTCAGCTTCTATTTCACTTTACATTCTCTCCTATAATATGGAGAATTTAAAACAATTGTATGTGATCTCAACTAACAATGGTTCTCCGTAGAAGACAAATTAGGAACTGCCTAAGGAACTGTGATATACCTCCTGTTATAACCTCTGTTTCTCAAAAATCATATTACCTGACTGGTATTTTTCTAGAACATTCTGACTTCCTTTTGATATATTTAATAATATTTTGAATATTATTATAACAGGTAATTTAAATATTTCTATATCATTCAATTAAATTAAATATACAATAATTTTAGAAATCGATTTTCTCAATGATAACTGTTTCTTTCTAATATTTTAAAATTTTTCAAATTTAATACTTCAACTTGACTACTTTTGAAACTTTAATGACATTTTGTTTAGTGTTTTAATGAATTTGTATATTTTCATATGCTAACTTGAAATTCTCCTTCATTATATTATTCTAAAGCAATTTTCCATTCGAAACAATTAATTCAATTCTCCTCATACCTTTATATATGATTATTCATCTTCAGTGTCTTGAAATTAAGTTAATATCTGATATACAAATTTAGTCATGTTTTCGACATTCTATAGAAATTTCTAATATAATTATTGATTTTAAAAGTTAATATTGAATATTTATAATTGATACATTTACATAAATATTCTTTGTAAAACAATTTTACATATTTAATTTTATATTACTTGAAATTTCAATAACATCATTACATCAATTAACAACTTTCATACGTATTCTTTTTGAATGTTCAAATCTTATATCTTTGATTAGTTATACATGAATACTTATAATCATCTATCCTTTTCTAATAACTACTTGAGCTAATTGAAGTTCTTCCTTTTCTTTATAAATTCTGTTTAATATTATTCCATATACTTCTACATTAATATTGAAAATAAAGAAACCATATCAATATATATATATATATATATATATATATATATATATATATATATATATATATAAATATATATATATATATATATATATATATATACATAATTATATGTAAATGTATTGACAAAATCGAATATATTGGAGAGTTTATGAACTCTAGAAATATATAGAAATATCTCTATCATCCAGGCGGGCTACACTTGTTCATGATTATGGAAATAGGTAATTGTGATATTAAAAATTTGAAAACACTTTATTTGAATTTTCTCAAATATTCAAACTTGAACTTGGAAATAGAACTGTACTTTCACAAGAATTAGTGTGATATTCGAATGTGATGTTGTATGTTAGCTTCCAGGTTTGTAGTTGCAATTCTTAGGATAGTTCTCAAATGCTCATCTGTGAGACTAGAAGCATGTTTATTTTTTCTGTAACTGAGAATCGAAAAGGTTTATACTACAAAGTACTACCAGAAATTGTAATTAATTACAGAGCAGACCTTTTCGATTCTTTAAAATTAGATGGTGAACTGCCATTAACAAGATCTTTGATTTCAATGAGAAAGTTTTTGAGGGCGTCATTAGATTGAAAATCTAACACGTTCATTTGTAAAACCTGGATTCATCCTCAATGTCACAAAAAAGGGTTCATGAACAATTTCAGTTTGCCGGACTCATTCTCATCAAATCTGTGATCCGAATCAATTTCGTAGATGTATCAAGATCCATTTTATTTTATCGCTTTTCTAATTGAAATTCATACCAGCTTCCTCCAAAGCCTTTTTGCAGTTGAAAATAGTCCATTTTTCGTTGATATGTGTCAGCTTGTTTCTTATTTGACATACCTTTACAACTGTGTGTATTTCATATATTAATTTGTTTTTTTCTCTTGACTGAACGTATTAAACTAGTAACTTAAATCTGTCAAAAGTGTTGATTCATATTCTGAGATACAAAAATCTTGTCAGCACTGTCTTTACTTAATCTCACTTTGAGAATAATATAAGACATCTCGATGATCTGCTTCCATATCTGCAAGAAAATTTCGGAATAGGCGCATAATGCAATGAAAAAAACAATTTGATATTGCTGCTTTTATAGTTTTCATTCTACCCACCAGGTTCCTACCTGTTTTGTTCACTCATGTTTCTGCCTCCGTCAGTACTTACACTCAACCATTTTTTTCGGGCATGCTGCTCTTTATTATTAGGCATCTATCTTTTTATAGTTTTCTCAGGTAATTATTGATTTATGTAGGTAGATATATAAGACTTCAAATTATAAAATAGTCACGGTACTTGGGTTTCCGATCGCGGTACTAGAGGAAAGATTTTCTGCGTTTTCCTTATCAATTGACATACTGTTAATTACAGATATGCAATACGTCTCAACTATCGCTTCAGTCGTTGAGAAATATGCTAAGTATTCCTCCCAAACACTCAAATTTAGCCCTGCTGGTATGCCAGAGAATTCTGGTAGCAGTGCTCAAAATTCACGCAATATCATTATATTATGGTTTTCTCCCATGTCAATTATTCGTTTTGAATCTTTTCCTTGATGATAATTCAAATTTGAATTAGTGGTTGATTCTTTATGAGAATATACAAGAAAACTTCAATTTCTTGAACTTCGTGTTGAAATATGAGAGGAAATATGAATTAATCTAAGGACCTGTTACAACGGTATGCTATAGAAAGTCATGGCTCGGGACTGGAAACCGTGAGAAAAACAAAAGAAAATTAACAATTGTAACTCACTTTTTATTCTTTCCAATGTGGAGTCGTTCGTGCTACCTTGCTTTGCACCCTGTTTGAATTCTTCAATGGTCATTCAAATTCTGGACTCATTCTACCAAATTGGCAATCACTATGAGACAAGACTTATCTTTTGTTGTGGTTTGGATTGTGCTTATGAATTGAAAATCACTTGGAACTTTCTTCTTATCTTTGAATTCAATGCATTTATTTATATTCTTACACAATTGGGGAGACTTAACTTATTCTATAATTCACCGTTCGATTGTGAATGCAGATTTTGCGTTGCTGAATACGTATAACCAGCTTCCTTGGAAAGTTGTTTGATAATTTTTTAAATTATTAAAGAATTTTTCTTGTTCACTTTATGTAATGTATGAAATTGACCATGGTCGACTAGTATGTTTTTCATGATTTGATTGTTGTATTTTGCGTATTAAGCGACTAGAATATTCGGAGCGCGCTCTCGTGAGTATATCCAAAGGTATTAAATCACTATGTTAGTGTGCCTTGGAATCATATACACCACTGTTGTAGAGTAGTTATCTTCATATCAGGAGGTACGTGTTGAAGCGACGAATTTCTGCATTTTCAGTCTAAGCGGTGAATTGTTATTTCCCAATATATTTGGTGGGATGGCGCTCTGGATTGTTATCCAACCAGTGTTACTGACCACGATTTGTATTGGGGAACAATTAGAAATTTGTTAATTCACTCCGAGTCAAATAAGCTGCACTGATGAGATCTAATAAGATCGAAACAGCTGTATGCAGATTTTGAGTCGGGGTGACTTGACAATTTCTATAATTCACCGTTCGATTGTGAATGCAGATTTTGCGTTGCTGAATACGTATAACCAGCTTCCTTGGAAAGTTGTTTGATAATTTTTTAAATTATTAAAGAATTTTCCTTGTTCACTTTATGTAAGACTAAACTTATACGGAAAGATTTAATGCAACAATCCCATGCTCGTCAACAATTTTGTTTATGAACACTAAGAAGTGGTGATGACTGGGCCATGTTCTGCAAAGACCACGCTGCGATATCGCTCGAGGAACTCTGGACTGGAATCCACAGCGAAGTCGTGGAAGAGTGCGACCTAGAATTTCATAGAGGCGAACTATACTCCGAGAAGTAAAACAAGCCAACAAATCCTAGAGCCAAATTAAAGCACTAGCGCTCAACCGGATAAGAATTATGTTATTTAGTCGTGGAAATAACTTTTATATATTATGTATTGATAATATGAAGAGAGATCAGACAACTAATGTGCGATACAAAGTTTAATGTAGAACTAACTTAATGGTCACAATTTATTTTGGTTTAATATGATGACTTATCTTATTGAAAATATAAATATTCGATTAGGGGACCAACAATGATGATGAAATAGAATTGTTGGAATATAATTATCCTAAAAGAAACAAAGATAATTAATGATTGAGTTAACAAGTAAATAGGCTCCCTTCCCAGAGCAGAAAATAAGGGCTCACTTATTTTTTGCTGAGTTTCATTATTTAACACAAATAAAAATATCAAATTTCATTTATTCAAATTTTCAAATAAATACTTGGATCAGATTTTCTGAGAGAAATTATAGTCTAGTCAACAAGTTCAAAAACGTGTTAATTCTTGGTAAAGCTCCTAAAAATATGAGCGATAGCTCATTCGATTCGGAATGACGTCTAAAAAAATGTATCTCGAGGATTTATTATACATAAACAATTGCAATTGTTATTAACAAATTAAGATGAACTAAATATGGCATTTTGTTTTTCGTTAATAACTCATAAGCTATTGATATTTAAGAAATTTTGAAAAAAGATCCTCAAAGATGAGGAAATTTCCAATGAAAAAGTGTGGACTCCCGGAACTCTACCTATATTATTTATAATTTTAATTTAATGCCGAAAATAGGGTTCCGCGCGGCCGTTGAACCATGGACGCTTTGCCGCTAAAGCGAGTGCACCACATAAAATAATTTTGTTATAGTAACAAATAATAATTTAAAAATTTGAATAAATTATGGTATCATCCAGATACTTGAACGAAGAAATACAAGTTGGAAAAAAAATTTTAAGTGAATTTTTCAAAAAGTTATACTATTGTTTATTAACAATTTTTTTTTTCAATCTCCCTTTTCATGAATAACGACATAAAAGTTTGAATGATTGCCCTAAAAATTTTTGGCTCCGTGGAGCCCTTGCTATGTATATACTTAACAAGATCATGTGATAAAATTTCCTTAAAACTTATTATTTTGTTTATAATGATTTTTTTAAGTGAACAAAAAATGAAATTTTCTGGAAATGGAATTTTATTCAACAAATAATATATTATTTCCGTTTCTGTATCCAAAAATAGGATCGAATGACTCTCGAAAAAAATTTTTTAAATAATTTTTTAAGATATTGTTTATAAACAAATAGACAAGTTTGACATTTTTTGAAAATTTGTTTTCACCATTTCATTGACTTGGCTAAATAATGATTTAAACAACAACAAAAATTTCCATAAAAATTTTTTTTATTGTTTATAACTAATTTTTTTATATTTCGATTGTTTAAATAATTATTGAAGAAACTATTTTTTCTTTAAAAATCAAAGTTGGAATTCATTCATAGGTTAACAAAAAAAATTTATTTTTTTATCAATAATTCCATTATTTATTAAATTAACAATTTGTTATAAACAAATTCTATAAACCGTTATATTTTTTTTCTTAAGCTAAAAAAAATTACAAAAACAAGCATACATATGAAAGTACAAAAAATTTTTTTTTCTATTTTTTAAAATACTTTTAAATATTACACGACTTCGAAGTTGCACCGGTCATTCGATTTGTCAAGTTACAAATTGATATAATTTATTAACTGTTAGAGATACGATAATGGACATTCAGTTGGTTTTTATGAAGGATTAATTAAACTTTCAAATCACTTGAAGACTATGTTTATAACTATTGTTTATCAGCTACTATATCTATTTGTTTATAAAAATTTGAGAATTTCTTGTCTTTCCCGTATCTTTTATGACTTACTAATTGTTCAATAATGAAAACACAGCTATGAATTTCGGAATAATTTTGTTCCATGATAAAATATCTACCAATCAATTTTAGTTTTTGCGGCTTCTAACTCATGGTTCTTCTATAATTCTTTTTTTAATACATTTTTTCATCAAATTATGAGAAAGTCAACTTCGAAGTCGTGTAATATTTAAAAGTATTTTAAAAAATTGAAAAAATATTTTTTTGTACTTTCATATGTATGGCTGTTTTTGTAATTTTTTTTAGCTTAAGAAAAAAAATATAACGGTTTATAGAATTTGTTTATAACAAATTGTTAATTCAATAAACAATGGAATTATTGATAAAAAAATTAATTTTTTTTAACCTATGAATGAATGCCAACTTTGATTTTCAAAGAGGAAATAGTTTCTTCAATAATTATTTAAACAATCGAAATATAAAAAAATTAGTTATAAACAATAAAAAAAAATTTTATGGAAATTTTTGTTGTTGTTTAAATCATTATTTAGCCAAGTCAATGAAATGGTGAAAAAAAATTTTCAAAAAATGTCAAACTTGTCTATTTGTTTATAAACAATATCTTAAAAAATTATTTTAAAAAAATTTTTCGAGAGTCATTCGATCCTATTTTTGGATACAGAAACGGAAATAATATATTATTTGTTGAAATAAATTTTTTTAACAACATTTCCAGAACATTTAATTTTTTGTTAACTTAAAAAAATCATTATAAACAAAATAATAAACTTTAAGAAAATTTCATCACATGATCTTGTTAAGTATATAAATTGCAAGGGCTCCACGGTGCCAAAAATTTTTAGGGCAATCATTCAAAATTTCTTAAATATCAATAGCTTACGAGTTATTAACGAAAAACAAAATGCCATATTTTGTTCATCTTAATTTGTTAATAACAATTGCAATTGTTTATGTGCTAATAAATCCTCGAGATACATTTTTCTAGACGTCATTCCGAATCGAATGAGCTATCGCTCATATTTTTAGGAGCTTTACCAAGAATTAACACGTTTTTGAACTTGTTGACTAGACTATAAAGCCAATATCGATTTCAATGATCAAGAACTTATTACTGAGAAGGCTAAAATTTCTATTATTTACAATTCAAATATTTGCCAAACATTCTACAGTAGCGATCAACCTAAACCGATCCACTGTATTAAAATTCCCCCTAGATCGCATAAAATCGTTAGAGTTCCAGTTACTGCAGTGTACGGAACAGGTATTTTGAATTATAAAAATTTTGAAGACTGCACTGAGATGCCAATGGCTCTTATTAACGTAGACAAAAATTTTGCTATCACAACTATCACAAATTCAGCAGAAAATTGCGTAAAAATAAAATTTTTCGAAGCCGTACCTATTGAAATGATTAATCTGAACGGAAACTATTTTATGGAAAAAATGGACGTCGATGAAGATATCCCTTTCAATAAATCTCACGATAACATTCTAGAGGCAAATATGAAAAATTTAAATTTAGCCCATTGCAATCCGGAAGAAAAGAGGCAATTAGGAAATTGCGTATGGAATTTCGTGATATATTTCATTGTGAAGCTTATTAGCTTTACTTACAAAATTAAACACAAAATTATTCTTACCGATGAAACACCGGTTTATACAAAGAATTATCGATTACCAGAAGTTCACCAAAACGAAATGAAGCAGCAAGTTGCTAATATGTTAAGAGAAGGAATAATTCAACCTTTTACTTCTCCCTGGTCTAGCCCTATTTGGGTAGTTCCAAAAAAATCTGACTCAAACGGAAAAAAAAACAATTTCGATTAGTGATTGATTATAGAAGACTAAATTCGAAAACTATAGACGATAGATATCCATTTCCAAATATAACTGAGATTTACGATAAATTAGGAAAATCAAATTACTTTACCACGTTAGATTTAGCCTCAGAATATCATCAAATCGAGGTTGATCCTAATGACGCCGGTAAGACAGCGTTCTCCACCTCAAATGGTTTGAAAGATTAAGTTTCGGTCTCAAAAGAAGTCCGTCTAGGTTTCAGAGGGTCATGGATAATATTTTGACAGGGTTACAAAATGAAATATGTCTTGTGTACCTGAGGGAAGCTAACTTAAAATGGGCAAATGTCAATTTATTCGGAAGGAGGTTCAATATCTAGTACATATTATTACGCCAAGGGGGTGTACGTCCAAATCCTGATAAAATCGAAGCCATTCAAAAATTTCCTATACCATCAGATAAACCACAAATAAAAAGATTTCTTGGTTTACTATGTTATTACCGTAGATTCATAAATGGGTTCGCAAAAATTACTAAACCTCTAACATTATGTTTGAAGAAATACGCAAAAGTCAATCATACTACAGAATTCATAGAAGCATTTGACACTAGTAAAATCCTTCTCATAAATGCCCCTATACTTCAATACCCAGATCTTAAGCAACCATTCATTTTAACCACTGACGCGAGCGATTATGCTATTTCAGGTATATTAAGTCAAGGAAATCTACCCCATGATAGACCAATTGAATTCCCGTACCTTAAATGAAACCGAAGTTAAATACTCAGCAATTGAAAAGGTGTTACTAGTAATTGTCTGGGCTTGCAAATATTTCCGACCGTATTTGTACAGAAGGCGTTTCAAAATTTATACGGATCATAGACCGCTAGTTTGGCTTTGGAATTTAAAAGAACCCAATAGTAGACTCATTAGATGGTGCCTCAAACTGGAAGAGTTCGATTACGAAATTGTAAACAAAAAAACATTCCCCTTTCAACTTCCCTTTCAATTAACAACGATAATAGCGACGATGACTCTACGGTGCATTCGGATAGTAATCCGCGAACGGTGGAATACAAATTCTAGACGAAATTATAAATAATAAATCCCATCAAATTATAGTTACACCGAATGTACATGACAGAACAAAACCTTATTCTT
>JARQZK010000948.1:40000-45000 GCA_030704885.1 Cynegetis impunctata | reverse complement strand
CTAAGATGTTCTGGGGAAATATTTTCCTAGGTCTTGTCCTGGCTATAGAAGACGCGTCCTATTAGCGAAATTTCGGTAACAACAGAATTACATAAAAAATTAATCGATTACGCAAAGCTAATATAAATTTGAGATCTATGAATACTGTTTCTAGTTCCTAACCTCTAATGGGTGCTCTGATGGGATAGTTCCGATGCGACACCATATACTCTATTCAGGGGTCTACTAGAGGCTTAGGAACTAAATATAATATTTATTACACGTCAACTTTTTCTTCATACGGTGATCATTACATATTATCTAGTAGGTAACGGTTTCTTCGATTCATATATTAATATTGAATAATATAAGTTTCTCATCTATATTCAATAAATTATCCTAAATGTGTTGAGTCATTCCTAATTTTTCGTTCTCTATCTGAAAGCTATACTCTGAATTGAAATATTTCATATTATTTTCATCACACCGTGGTGATCTTGAACTAATGTTTAGTATTCCGTTGACTTGATTTGCATTAAATCGTTGAATTCTATAGTTCTGATTCAGTTTCTTCAGATTGTTCGGGAGACCACAACCAACATGTTTGCTGCACTGTTGAATAAGATACGAACACTAATGTGTTTCTTAAAATCACCATTCATTATTTACGCAGATCTAGAAAGTATTTCGTTACGCACAAATGATAATAAAAAGCCGCAGCATCACGTACCTGCAGCTGTAGGATATTATCTAAAATATTCCTATGATGATTCTCTGAGTTTTTATAAATCTCATCGTGGAGATTATTGTATGCTGTGGTCTGCAGATGAAATGAAACAGCTAGCAGAAGATGTATCTACTGTCTTTTGGTGTTTATGTAATATTGATATGACTCCTCAGGATGAAACCGAATTAAGAAAAGCTATAGAGTGCCATATATGTGATCAGGCTTTCTCTTCAGATGATTATAAAGTGAGAGACCATAACTATTTGATTCCTAAAAACAATTATAGAGGTGCTGCTCATGAATCATGTAATATAAACTGTCAAGTAAGCCATGTGATCTCTGTGTTGTTTCATAACCATAGTGGGTATGATGCTAATTTCATTCTTGAGGATGTTGCAACAAAGATGCGTGGAAGGATTGATTTATTACCTATAATTAAAGAAAAGTATATATCCTTTACTAAACATATTGATGAAACACCAATTTAATTCCGTTTCATTGATTCATTCCGATTTATGAACTCCTCACTAGATTATCTAGCGTCATCTATTGAGGCTTTTTATAATAATCTCTATAATGAACCCTGTCCTAGAAGATCTTATCGTAGAGCACAACAAGTTTGGAATCAATTCGGCTGTAATAACTTAGGAGAAAACGTTGACCTGTATATGAAGATATATATTCTCCCTCTAACAGATGTATTTGAACAATTTAGATCGAGCTGTCTTGAAACCTATGAGCTTTATCCTGCTCATTATTTCACATTACCAGTATTCACTTAGGATGAGATGTTAAAATATGCTAAGCAAGAATTGAAGCTTCTCACAGATCCAGATATGTTCCTCTTGATTGAACGAGGCATACGTGGTTTGGTATTTAAAATTTCATAAAGCCTTAAAGTTCATGGAAGCACCTTGGCTTAAAAGGTATATCAATATGAACACTGAAATTCGAAAGAATGCAAAAAACACGTTCGAAAAAAATTTATTCAAACCTATGAATTATGCTGTTTTCAGTGAAACTATAGAGAATATACGTGAACGTGTCATTGTGTTTCTTCTAATTGAACAGGTATGGCGCCGAGACATATATTGCTAAACCTGAATTCAAGAACTGTACAATATTCATGAAAAATCTTGTTGCTGTTGAATTGAAAAAAATGGAAATCTTCTTTGGTAAACCTATATATATATATATATATATATATATATATATATATATATATATATATATATATATATATATATATATATATATATATATATATATATATATATATATATATATATATATATATATATATATATATATATATATATATATATATATATATTGGACAGGCAATACTCGACTTGGCCAAAACAACAACTATTTATGCTTTTCATTAAGATTATATGAAAAAAAAGTTTGGGGGCGACTGCAACAACACCTATACGGACACCGATAATTTAATCTAAGAGCTTCATGAAGATCCATATGGGGTTATGAAACGTGATTGTCATGCCCGTTTTGACACATCAGATTATCTATCTGATAATATTTAGGGAATTCCTCAAGTGAATATGAATGTATTGGGTATGATAAAAGATGAGAACAATGGAACTCCTATGACAAATTATATGGGGCTTCCTTCAAAATTATACACTGCGAAAGTATTAAAGACTCATGCAGATATAGAAAAAAAAAAGAAGCAGTGGTTTGATAAATATGGAGGATTATGAAAAATGTCTTGATATATGGAAGGAGGTTACTGTAACTCAAAACATGATAACAGCCGATAAGCATAAGGTATATTCCATCACACAGCAGAAAATTGCACTCAGCCCTGAAGACGATAAAAGATATTCAATACCTAGAACAGATGAGACGCTTCCTTGGGGACATTATAATAGTCTAAGATTCCACTGCTCGATTCTGCAGGTATCTGTTCTTTGGATTCAACCAATTTTAAATTAATGTTAAGATAGTATGCAATGGGCTAGGGGTAGGTTGCCTATAAAAAATTAGCCGCAATTACCTTTAATTAATTTTAGTATAATAAATTCGCTAATATAAATTGATTTTGACATTTGAAAGATAATAATGTCACGAATTGAAAACAAAATGGTTTCCAGCTCTGTCAGCCGCAGCGTTAGGGTTGTCAAGTGTGAAGAAGTATATCAGTGTTAATTTTTTGCACTCACCCGTTTTTTTTAAAATTTTTAATACAAAATTAAAGTTTCATATATACTTATTACAGAAATCCATGGTTGCCAGTTAGAAAATGGCCGCAAACAGAGGTTGCCATGATTTCAATGAACGATTCTCGCTCCAGGTAAGTGGAAGCGCAAGATAGAAAAAATGCACGCATTGTTATATGTTGTAAACAAGAAAAAATCATGACAGCTTTGACACTAATATCATAATGACAGTTCACGTATAGTAGGTATACGTATTTTCTCGCTTACAAAAGATGAACACGTCACTTTCTCTCGTTTACGAAAAGTGAAAATTTCGTTTCCTATTTATCACGGATTGTTTGTTGTTTCTATTTGTGATTTTTGAAAATGAAGACGTGTCGAAGAAAAAATTGCCATGCATTTTTTGTAGAATTGTGAAATTTTTAAAGAAAGTCACTCCAAATTGATTCCACATTGATTCCAAATTGATTCCACCTTGTGGGAAATCATTAAAACAAAAATTGTTGAGAACTATTTTCATGAATTGCATGCAGCAAAATGCAACTGAGCCATGTTGTATTACCTTTAATCCAGAAGACTACGGTTGGTCAGTAATTGATGGTAATAACCAACGTGGTTCATTGACAATCTAACACCAATGACTGTAGAAGATATCCTGTCAGCATCAAAAGAATTATCTTCAGATGAACACCAACAAGACATAGAGGAACATAAAGATGTAGATGATGGCTCTGATTCAGATTATATTGACACCGATACAGACAATGAATAAGAAAAATTGAAGATATATATAATGAAAAGATTTGCATTTAGAATAACCATAATGTTCAATACATAATTTGTAAAAAAAATTGATTTTTACTTTTTCAATAAAAAAACTTTGAAATCGAAATTGTTTAACGTCATCATGCACTAAAATTTATATTTCATGAATAATAAGTGAAAAAATACTAGAACTACAACAACACTATATCATACTTTTGTTTACAGCACAAAACAATGCGTGCATTTTTTCTCTCTTGCGCTTCCACTTACCTGGAGCGAGAATCGTTCATTGAAATCATGGCAATCCCTGTTTGCGGCCATTTTCCAACTGGCAACCATGGATTTCTGTAATAAGTATATATGAAACTTTAATTTTGTATTAAAAATTTTGAAAATATATGTGAGTGCAAAAAATCAACACTGATATACTTCTTCAAACCTGGCAACCCTAACGCTGCGGCTGACTGAGAGCTGGCAACCATTTTGTTTTTAATTCGTGACATTATTATCTTTCAAATGGCGTGAAATTCATTGAAAAAATATATAGTTGCAATTTATATTAGCGAATTAATTATACTAAAATTAATTAAAGGTAATTGCGGCTAATTTTTTATAGGCAACCTACCTCTAATCCATTGCATTCTATCTTAACACTCATTTAAAATAGGTTGTATCAAAAAAACAGATACCTGCAGAATCGAGCAGTGGGATCCTGTCCTATAAGGTGCCTTCGACCTTTTCTCATGATGAAGATCTATTAATGGATACTGACTCGTCATAATTAATGTACTATCAAAGGAATTATAATGTAACAATTAAATGATTATTTATATTTTAATTTGTGTATCTATCCTCTGCTACCAACCACAAAGAGATTGATTTGCTTGTATCCCTCTTGCATGATATGAACAATGGTTTTTTTATACTATACATAAATCAGGAAGGTCATTGACCCTAGAATAGGTTAGGCTGATTCTAGATCACTTTCGATAATTTCAAATGCAAATTTCCATAAGGAAAATCGAAGATACAAAGATAGCGGAAATGGTTCGGAACCATTTTCGCTAATTTAGAACTTAGATTTCCTCATGGGAATTTACATGTAAAAATGACCAAAAGTGGTCAAGAATCGGTCTAGCCCATATACTTCTATCAATAAAAGATTCGAGGAGAGAGCTATCGCTGCCGTTTTAAAAAAAATTAATGACAATATAAAGAAGTTACGAAATTTCCCAGAGTATAATTGGTTTTCTTTTTAAAGAAATTTGATGATACCATCATCATTCATGGACTACTCGACCAAACATTTCAAACATATTGAATAACATAGCTCATCTTCCTAAATGTAC
>JARQZK010000948.1:10000-37500 GCA_030704885.1 Cynegetis impunctata | reverse complement strand
TCTCTAAGATTATTTATATCCCTAACGGTAATTTCGTCATGACCGGGAGCTGTGTTTTGTCTTAGTTTCCCTTAATGATATCTAACAACTCATCTTCATTAATTAAAGGTACGAATATTGAGTTATTGTAATAAAGTTCATTTATCAATTATCATTCAATTGATTAATTTCATTTTCTAAATCTTTTACAATCGATCCTCAAACCTGAGGAAAATACTCATTCAATTTATTTACTATATCTAGTTGACTATCTACAGTATTATTCTCTATCAATATTGAATCACTAACTACATCTTTTCTGTTTTTTATGAAGCTATTGATGAATGCCCATAGATTCTTCACATTATTTCCGGCCAATTTCCATTTTTCCAGAAAGTATCGATTTTTCAAAGCATCTTATTGTTTATCTGATTTTTGATGTGTTTAAACTCGGAGACTAAATGTGTGTACTCAGGTTCGTTAACTTTTTTTTTATAAATTTTATCTCGCTTCTTTATCATTTCAAGTACTTCATTATCCATCCAGGTGTTATTTAAACAAATTCTTAATTTTTCACTATATTCAGACTTTTTTTACATTCTCGAACTAACACGATTAATTGTTGAAACGTTGCCACTTTCGTACCAGAAACTTTTTTCCTAAATAAATTTACAAACTTATTATAATTCACAAATTTGACCTCATAATCTACCTTTGGCTTGTGAATTTGTACAGGATTTTTAATATCTATCAACAGCAATTCATGATCAGAAAGTGCATTCTCTCTAACAGTAATTTTACAATCTTACCACTATAGTCGCTAAGAACATGGTCTATAAGTGACTTCGACACTCTTGTAACTCTGGTTGCAAATTCATCACTGATTATATTGTTTATTTAAAAGTAGCTACTGCAATCTTTGATTACTTGCCAATCATTCAACAAATTAACATTCATATCACCTATTATTATATGTTTCCCAGAGTGCTTTAGCATTACATATTCCAAAAATGGAAGGAAATAACAATTATTAAGGGTTTATATAACACTTATTTTTGAGTTATGCATACCTAAGCTGATACATATCCAGTTTATTGACTCCTCTTTGTTTGATGTCTCAATTACACGATATTTGATTGATTTTCGTACATAGATAGCTACACCACCCCCTCTACCAGCTCTGCAGGCATGGACAGCAGAGAAGTCATTTAATTGAAAACGGAGTGTTTCATTCTCTTCCAAACATGTTTCACTACCCAACAGTAAATCACAATCTTCTTTCACAACAAAGCACTGCACAAGATCCAGTTTGTTTCCAACACTTTGTAAATTCAAGTATGCAATCTTCAGTTGTCCCCGAGGCCTTTCTAGTTTTCCATTTGACTCTTTTCCTCTAAAAGAATGATTTTTGAGTGCTCATTCTTTCTTAAAAAAATATTCCCGTTTCCAATCCAGAGAAATTTGTAGTTATGATCTTTTTTAAAGCTTTTTGTTGCCATGTATGAATCAAAGTTTGTTTTCGTAAGCTCATGATAATCTTTCACCTTATTCTGTATGTCCAATGTCCGTACTTTTGATCTCAAATTTTTTTTTCGATTTTAAAAATTTTGTTTTTTTTGTTTCATCTTCTAAGATTACTATGACTACATTAGCCTTGCCATTATCTTCGCCCAAACGAAAAGCTGTGAATTTATTATCATTTTTTACCCCGAAGTAATCTTCAATTTCATTTATTATCTCTGGTAATTTTTTTTTTCTTTGTAGGACACTCCCTGGACCAACAAATTGTTCTTTAAAAATTTTGTAATTTTTCATTTACTTCTATTTGTTCATTATATTTTAAAATTAAAGATTTATATTTCGCATCCATCTCCTCCAGTTTTGCCATGATATCGGCCAACGTGTAGTTTTTTCCTTGTGGTGTTGGTTGCACCATTGCATGAACTACATAGCCAATCTTCGTTGGATTTACTTAATTTCAGATAATTATGTTTTCTGTGACATGGTCAAGCATTCTCTGTGTTTCTATATGTTACACTTGTCTCACAACAATGCTTGGTGATCATCCAGAACACTTTTGTTGCATATATCGCAAATTTTCGTTCTTCTTCGAGGCATGTTGGCAACAAAGCCACGCGTACTAGTTCGCTTTTTGCGTAAACAGACAATTACAAATCAAGAGTATATTTCACTGTACTTCAATGTGCGTGCATAGATAAAATGACACTCAATGTCCACTTTTCACATACTTTGAATTTTTAATTTTGTAATAAACCTTGTAAACAACATCACAATGTAGTAATCGTTATGCTCGGGCTAGTAATAAATATATGCACAAGGGGTATAATATATGTGACTTGAACTATCCCATTCATTTGCATGATAGAAATAATGATTTACCCCTATCACCTGAGCATATCTGTCCACCATCTTCCAAATCAAATCAGAAAAAATTATTAACCACTCTACTGCCTAAGAAAAAATAAATTGTTCATTATAAAAATCGAAATTTTATCTAAAACAGGGGCTTGTTTTGAAAAAGGTGCATAAAGTTTTGAAATTCAAACAGTCTGCCTGGCTATAAAGTTACATACAATTGAACTCTAACAAACGTAAAATGTCACGCAACGAGTTCGAAAAAAAATCTCTATAAATTGCTCATAAATGCTGTTTTTGGAAAATTTATGGAAAACACTCGAAAATATAAAGATGTGCGAATTGCTACAAAATGAGAGTGTAGAGGAGGGGCTCACCACCTCATAGCTGAACCTTATTTCCATAGCTGCACAATTTTTAGTGAAGAGTTTGTGATTATTAAAATGAATGAGTTAGAGGTGCAGCTCAATAAACCAATCAATATAGGTTTTACCATTTTAGATAATTCCAAATTATAGCTTTATAATTTTCACTATGATTATGTATGTCTTGTGTTTAAGGGTAGGTTTAAACTGCTATAAACAGACACAGATTCGGAGTTGTATCAATTTAACGTATATAACATTTACGAGTACACCAAACGTGATACAGAAAAATTTGACACCTCAAATTACCCCGAAAATAATATTTATAATATGCCGAGAGTGAATGAAAAGGTGCTTGGTAAGATGAAGGATGAACTTCATGGGGATATAATGCTTGAATTTTCAGGTTTGCAGTCAAAAATGTATGCATATAGAGTGCAAGAAAGTATTGAATAGAAAAAGAAATACTCAATACGATGTGAAAGAAAGGTATTACTTCAGGTACGATGAAAAAAATTAAATTTCATTTGCGGATTATAAAAATTGTTTGTTCAATAATGAATCTCTTAGTCAAAGTCAAAAATAAACAAGATAGATAAAACATCAAGTTTATTCAATAAATCAGCATAAAGTACTTTTCAGCCCGCACAATGACAAAAGAAGAGTGAGTTCGTCAGTAGAGACACCAAACCTTGAGGTTATATGCGCACAAGCATGTGTATATATATTTTTAAATATATATTTATAGACTCGAACCGGTTGCATAAGTTGAAAGAGATTTGCTTCACATCAACACACACACATTTTATCGTGCGAAAAAAGTGTAAAAAAAAATTTATAATGTCGAGCTATTTCTTAGAGAAGATGCTGAAATATAATGAAAGCGTAAAAAGTTTACAGTAAATATTCAAAAACTAATATATTTCGTGATGTTTATAAACCTTAATCGAGTGTACTTTTTCAAAATATTTTACGTACCTATAAAGAAATTTCCACTAACGACCTATAATTTTCAACGGATTTCCGGATCAGAAGAAGATTTCGGAATAGATATCAACACTTAAATAATTCGCTTGATTTTTTTAAACAAACACGAATTCAAAAAGTATATAGAGTTATTCCCTGGAATGTGTTAAATTGAAAAAATTGAAATTATGAATTTGGACGAAATCGATGATTTTCTGAATGAATGAACAAAACACACTGTTTTCATACGATTTGTTTTCGAAAAATTTGAATGGCGACAAACAATATGATCTGATTACCCAATTTAATATTGTAAATATTCAAAAAAATGATAAAAATATAGACTTTTGCATCGATCTGAGTGTTTGCGAGATTATGCTCATTATTCAAACTGTTAAATCTTGACTGTAATAATTGAAGTAATTGAAAAATTGCACTAACCTAATACATTTCTCTCCACATCGCATGATATTCACAGAGAATTCCTCGAATCGATTGAGAAAAATATGAAACATGTAAAAGAAGATAAAAATTCTCAGTAAGGATGGACTTGTGGACCATGCTGTAGACTTTGGCCCTCAAAAAAATTACCTGATTATGAAGAAACTCTTGTTCTATTACAATCACTTATATAATTCAACTCACTCTATTATAAAATTTGAAATAAAAAAAATTATATCTGTTTATACTATTTTATTTATTGAAAAAAAAATATAATTTTTACAACTTTTATTCATCTGAAAAAGAAAAATTTTCTTCTTCTTCTTCGTCAACCTCATAACCATCACTATCGTAAACGGTCCATATTTTTCCACATGAATGGTGAGTAGGGAGGTATTCACCTTCTTGAGATTCAGCCGTTGGCGATTTCGGAGACTCTCTCAATATTGTGGCGTATTGTTAAACAGAAGTCATCACTAGCAATAGATAACACAGATTTTCATGGGGGCGTAAAGTTGAGAGAAGAAGACACGGTACACTTTTACCATCAACAATTCGATGTCTCATAGTGTGCCCCTCAAACGGTGGTAAAACCAACGTGATGATTAATTAATTTATCAGTACACCCCACCCCAACGGATTAAGATTTCAGAATGTTTACGGTTATTCGAAATCGTTATTTCAACTGAAACATGTATATTTGGAGGAGTTGCTTTCTCCTATTACAATAATTTTGAGAATATTGTCAGCCCATCGGAGTCGAAACCCAATTCTATTTTTATCTTTGATGATATTTCCTGCACCAACCAAAATTTGATGCGTGAATATATATAGCATGAATAGGCACAAGAATATCGACTGTTCTTATTTAGGGAAAACTTACGCACGTGTCACAGAACAATTAATAAGTGATAATGCAAATTCACTTCGAACTGATGAGAAAAATCTAAAGCTTAATTATGGTGAACATGTAAATACCATTTGAAATATGACGAATTTAAAAAATGTGAGCAGCATGCTGGACTGATAAACAAGGTTTCATTGTGATTGATGAGGATAGTGAAATATAAAAAAGGCGTTATAGAAAAGGATTTGACCACTATATATATATATATATATATATATATATATATATATATATATATATATATATATATATATATATATATATTTATATATATATATATATATATATATATATATATATATATATATATATATATATATATATAGGGTGGACCACGACGAACTGCATCGATCAATATTTCAGAAACTAAATGTAGGAAAAATTTGAAATTTTGGAAACTTGGTAGATGTCTTGGGGCCTATACAGCTAAAATATTTTCATC
The DNA here is from genome assembly GCA_030704885.1 of Cynegetis impunctata. Taxonomy (NCBI): domain Eukaryota; kingdom Metazoa; phylum Arthropoda; class Insecta; order Coleoptera; family Coccinellidae; genus Cynegetis; species Cynegetis impunctata. The sequence goes on along the minus strand of JARQZK010000948.1, from coordinate 32,024 downwards.
TATTGAGCACTTCCGGTTGTAACGAAAATAGACCCTAAGTCGCTTATTTTAAATAGGATACGCTATATATTATTACATTTTTATATTCTTCTTAATATTTTAGGCAGATTCTATGCATCATGTCTTATACCTAAGTCTAAGCGTTTTCGACATATTCAGGTTTTTATGTCAAAAACGACGATTGCAAGCCCTAATATAATTATCAGTTGTTCCTATAAGGAAGCCTTTCTTACTTACTTTGGGTAAGATTCCTTGTTGAAATGTAGTCTTCCATGGTGGTCACTCATATTTTATACACGTTATTTTTCACTGTTCCTCATAAATAAAACTCGAGTACTGATATATTTGGTCCTCTGTTGGCTATTCATCGATCGTAAATTAAGTTTTCCAGATAATGATTGACCAAATGGGCATTCTGTGGAGGTACCCTATCATGTTGGTAGAAAAGGTTTCAAAGTTCATCCAGGGGCAAGTTGTCTAAATAGTCAACTTCGAAATTCCGCAAGATGTTGTTTCTGTTTTTGAGGATAATATGGTGTCACAAATGTATCACATGTTCTTGAAATAACTTTATCGCATTGTCCATAAATAATAAAGTTTGAATAATCTTCGTTTGTATGATATAACGGGGGTGCCATTACGATGATTCGAAATGTCAAATACGATTAAATGCAAAATCGCCATATAAAAATATTAAATTGGCAATATTTCGAAAACTTCTAATGTTAGGTATAGAAAACCTCATAAAATCTTACCTTTTTCCAAAATGCTTAATACTAAAAAATAAGGAAAATTGGAGGTTCCCATTTGAAGAAATTGATTTTTGTCAGTTTTCTCAATCTCATTTTAGATCTTATTTTTTGAACACTCTGTATGATTAGTTATTCAAATATTATACAAAATCTATTGAAGTAGGTCTTTTTTTCAATGAGAAATCTAAACCAGAATAAGTAAGAAGGCTTTCTTATTGGAACAACTGATAATTATAGTAGGACTTGCAATCGTCGTTTTTGACATAAAAACCTAAATATGTCAAAAACGCTTAGACTTAAGTATAGAACATGATACATTGAATCTGCCTAGAATCTCAGGAAAAATTCAAAAATGTAATGATATATAGGGTATCTTATTTGAAGTAAGCGACTTAGGGTCTATTTCCGGTACTACCGGAAGGGTACAATAGATGAAAATATTTTAGCTTTATAGCCCCAAGACATCCAGCAAGTTTCCAAAATTTCAATTTTTTTCTACATTCAGTTTCTGAGATATTGATCGATGCAATTCGTCGTGGTCCACCTGTATATATATATATATATATATATATATATATATATATATATAAATATATAAATATATATATATATATATATATATATATATATATATATATATATATATATATATATATATATATATATATATATATATATATTTATATATATTTATATATATATATTTATTTATTTATATATATATAATATATATATATATATATATATATATATATATATATATATATATATATATATATATATATATATATATATATATATATATATATATATATATATATATATATATATATATATATATATATATATATAATCTCTTGATAATTATTAGCAATAACAGGCTGGTTGAATCTTAAAAAACTCGATTTTATTAAAAAGTTGACGTTTCACTACGACATTTATTGATTTGAAAAAATTTGAATAGACAGTCTACTTTGACTTATTAAAATTTTTTTCGATGTGGCTGTTCTTTGTTATTTATTACGTGCTATTCAGTCTAATATTAACATTCAAAATTGTTATCATTAGAAGGCAAGGGAAACTACAGAAACCTTTACCCACGTAATGTTCGAAAATAATAATAATAGGGTACTATTTATCTAACAATAAAGAAATTAGTCGCGGGAAAATATTAAAAAAGTAGAGCAGAATTATCGGTATAGAACGCTTATATGGAAGCAGCCGTTGACACGTGTTTCGGACTCTTTGGTCCTCAACCAGCCTGTTATTGCTAATAATTATCAAGAGATTAAAAATAGATCACAGGCAACAACAATTCGAATAAATATATATATATATATATATATATATATATATATATATATATATATATATATACATATATACATATATATGTATATAAATATATATATATATATATATATATATATATATATATATATATATATATATATATATGTGTGTGTGTTGAACGTATTTTGTTGCTTGTGGTTTGTTTGGATTTATATTCCAACGTGACAACGCCGCATATCCCCGTAACAGATATACCTACCAACAAAGGGGTTGCTTAAGCTCCCAGATATCAATATATACTTCTCGGCACTCTCTCTCTCTCTCTATCTTTCTCTCTTCTCAGCCTCTTTCCGTCCACTCCTAAACGTAAGCCTCTTCCATTTTTTTCCATGTACCTCTGTTTTGCGCCTTTTGCACTAGTCCTTGAAAATTAAGTCAAGCCAGCTGTAAAGTTTTATTCTGTGTTTTATTTCTACTCCCGTAACGCGAATAGTTGTTTTGTTTCCGAAGTAAGTGTACTGACGACAGAACCCTAAACATTTGGTCCTTCGAGCCGGATACTTCGTAACGAGAAAAATCATCGAAAAGCTCACGTGGTTTTTGCTACAGACGAAAACTCAACAAGTTGTACCAGCTTCAGACTCGAATTCAACAACGAACAGGAAAAACTCCCGAAAGTGAAAATTAAAAGGTTAGTCAATTCAGGATTATTGTAGTTCTTGATTCGTGAATCTGCCAACACTTGCATCAAGTTTTTAAAGCAGTATTTTTGTTTCTTTTTTCCCTAATAGCATTTCAAGTTGTATTTCCACATTTTTCAAATTAATATTTTTTAGCCTAATATCATTTCATTTTGAAATAAATTTTTTTTCTAATATCATTTAACTTGTGTTTCGACGTTCGTAAATCAATTTTAAAATGTCGACTGAAATAAGCAAGCTGAAACTTCGTTCAGGCCAAATTAAAGGCAGACTGACTAGATTTCAAGCTTATTCGAATGACTTTCAACTCGACACCGGAAATCTTAGTCAACTCGAAACTCGTCTCGAAAACATAAACGATATATTGACCGAATTTGAATCCGTGCATTCTGAAACCGAAGCAAATTTATCCCAAGAACAAAACCTGGATGAACAGGCGTCTTCGAAGGAGCGAGAAGCTTTCGAAGACAAATATTTTAAAGCAATATCTCAAGCGAAAAACCTATTGAAAACTCATTCGACGCCGCCTGTTTCAGTAAGAAACAATAATGCTAGCTCTGAGTCAGGGCCGAGTTCATGTGCCCCGAAATTACCTGCTTTGAAAATTACCGAATTCTTTGGTCTATATAGTCAATGGCAATGCTTTTATGAAACTTTCTCCGCGCTGGTACATAACAACGAGGATCTTCGAAACATTGAGATATTTTACTTCCTGCAAGGGTCGCTTGATGGTGAGGCAGCCCAAGTGATTACATCGTTGCCAGTTTCGGACGCTAATTATTCTAAACCATTCAAATTATTGAGTGACCGATATGCCAATCGAAAAGCTATTGTGAACGCACACTTAAGAGAAATATTTGAATTACCTTTGATCGCAAAAGGATCTCATTCTACGTTGAGAAAATTGTTGGATACTATCTTGATAAATTTCCGTGCACTAGAATCTTTAAAGGAACTGGTAGATCAGTGGAGTACGATGCTCATTTATTTATTGGTCGCTAAGTTAGATTTTTAGTCAAGAAAGGAATGGGAGAATCATTCAAAACATATTGATGAACCTTCACTCGATGACTTCATCACCTTTTTAAATCAGCAGTGTAATATGCTCGAATCTCTTTACGGTGAAACTACTTACGTCAATCGCAACAATGTAAACTCGAAAACATTTGACACAAATCAAGAAATCGATAAGAAAATGTTCTGTCAACTTTGTGACCAGAAACATCCCATTTATTTTTGTAAGGTTTTAAAAGATTTATCCCTGGAAGCTCGTCACGCAGAAGTGAAAAAGTGGAAACTCTGCTCCAATTGTCTGAGAACAGGTCAAAAACAAATGGAGTGCAAATCGAAGGGATGTCGCATGTGTAACAAACGACACAACACATAACTGCACGAATTCCATCGCAACAAAACCGATTTGAATGAATCGCAGAATCATAACACCTTCAGATCAAACGTGAATATGATTCATAGGGAACCGAATAGCACAAATACTGTTGACCGTCTGGAATTGGTGGAAAAGTTGAATTTGTGGAATTGATCAAATATAAACCACGGTCTCGGAAGAAACTTACATTTGTCTTTCTTCTAAACAAATGGAATTCAAAACTAAAATTCAATATCTTGTTATCGAGAAAATAACCAACTTTTCCCCACAGGAAAGTTTTGAAATATCCTCCTTAAATATTCCAGAGGTTCCTCTAGCAGATCCAGAATTCCATTCAACTAAAAGGATTGATACTTTGATCGGTTGTTCGCTTTTCTTTGATCTGTTATTGTCAGGTCATATCAAATTAGGAAATGGGTTACCAACCCTTCAAAACAGTAAATTAGATTAGATAGTAGCAGGAAATGTGCCAAAAATGCAACGAAAGAGTCACAATTTTCTTCTTCTCTCGGCAGAAGACTCCTTAGAGGCTCTCATAGAAAGGTTCGGCGAATTGAGGAAATCTACAGGAAGAAGAATTGTCTGTTGAGTTCAGAAGAGAAGGAATGCGAAGCTCATTTCCGAAAAACGATAAGCAGAAATTCTGAAGGTCGTTTCATTGTGAAACTTGCTTTAGAGGAAAAATTGTGGGAATTGGGCAATTCTGAACATTTGGCCCTTAAACGGTTGTATTCATTAGAACAGAGGCTCTCTAAAAATAAGGATCTAAAAGAGGTATACACAAAATTTCTAACGGAATATGAAAGTTTAAGTCACATGAGAGAAATTTCACGCAACGAAAGCAGTATCATGCCCATTTATTATCTACCCGATCATTGTGTCATGAAACCAGAAAGCTTGACCACCAAGGTACGAGCAGTATTCAACGCATCCGCGATCGACTCTCACATATGGCACGAAGCCGGCATCGTTCCTTGCAAAAATTTCATTAGAAAAGCGCAATGAACACCCCCAAGAATGCTACATTATATCTAAAGATATGTATATGGACGATGTTCTCCCAGAGCAGCTAGCATGGAGGAAACGACAAGAATTCTGCAAAACAAGTCAAAGCTATTGTCCGGGTATAAGTTTGAAATTAGGAAGTTTCAGTCGAGTCAGTCAAAGGTTTTACAGAACCTAAGGCCTACAAGTGAGGATAAATACGTCATTTCGGAAGACACCTCCGCTAAACAATTAGGAGTATCTTGGTTGCCCTCCTCGTATGTTTTCCAATACAAGGAGGTAGTTTTTCAGGGCAGTGAACCGACGGTGATATCAAAGGGAAACATGTTGTCTTCCATAGCGAAAATATTTGATGCGTCGGGCTTGCTTGGCCCAATTGTTATCCGGTTTAAAATATTAATGCAGTTACTGTGGGAGCGTAAACTCGAATGGACGAGGAAATTCCTCCGGATATCTACACCATCTGGGTCGACTTGAGAGCTCAGCTAGCTGAAATTCACCAAATAAATATACCACGTCACGTACTGATCAATTATCCGATCAATATCCAAATTCATGCATTTAGTGATTCTAGTGAGAAGGCTTAAGATTCTGCCATATATTTACGATCTTTAAATCAAAATAATGAAAATATTACTCGCCTTCTCTTCGCAAAATCTAGAGTCGCTCCTTTAAAAACGATCTGTCTGCCGCGATTAGAGCTGTGCGGTGCTCTTCCAGAAGTTCCTCTAGCTGAACCAGAATTCCATTTAGCTAAAAGGATTGATACTTTGATCGGTTGTTCGCTTTTCTTTGATCTGTTATTGTCAGGTCATATCAAATTAGGAAATGGGTTACCAACCCTTCAAAACAGTAAATTAGGTTAGATAGTAGCAGGAAATGTGCCAAAAATGCAACGAATGAGTCACAATTTTCTTCTTCTCTCGGCAGAAGACTCCTTAGAGGCTCTCATAGAAAGGTTTCGGCGAATTCGGGAAATCTCCAAGGAGAAGAATTGTCTGTTGAGTTCAGAAGAGAAGGAATGCGAAGCTCATTTCCGAAAAACGATAAGCAAAAATTCTGAAGGTCGTTTCATTGTGAAACTTGCTTTAGAGGAAAATTTGTGGGAATTGGGCAATTCTGAACATTTGGCCCTTAAACGGTTGTATTCAATAGAACAGAAACTCTCTAAAAATAAGGATCTAAAAGAGGAATACACAAAATTTCTAACGGAATATGAAAGTTTAAGTCACATGAGAGAAATTTCACGCAACGAAAGCAGTATCATGCCCATTTATTATCTACCCGATCATTGTGTCATGAAACCAGAAAGCTTGACCACCAAGGTACGAGCATCCGTGAAAAAAACCTCCAATATTTCCTTAAACGACGTGTTGATGGATGGTCCTGTGTTGCAGAATGATCTGTTCTCAATCCTAATTCGCTTCAGGAAGCATGAAGTAGTATTGATTGGGAATTTGACTAAAATATACCGTCAAATTTTAATTCATCCTGATCATGTCAACAACTCACAGAGGATCGTTTGGAGCGAAAACCCCAATCAGAAAGTGAAGCATTTGGCTTTAACGACTCTCACATATGGCACAAAGCCGGCATCGTTCCTTGCAACTCGTTGTTTGAAGCAAATTTCATTAAAAAAGCGCAATGAACACCCCCAAGAATGCTACATTATATCTAAAGATATGTATATGGACGATGTTCTCACCGGACCAGCTAGCGTGGAGGAAACTACAAGAATTCTGCAAAACATGTCAAAGCTATTGTCCGGGTATAAGTTTGAAATTAGGAAGTTTCAGTCGAGTCAGCCAAAGGTTTTACAGAACCTAAGGCCTACAAGTGAGGATAAATACGTCATTTCGGAAGACACCTCCGCTAAACAATTAGGAGTATCTTGGTTGCCCTCCTCGTATGTTTTCCAATACAAGGAGGTAGTTTTTCAGGGCAGTGAACCGACGGTGATCTCAAAGGGAAACATGTTGTCTTCCATAGCGAAAATATTTGATCCGTCGGGCTTGCTTGTCCCAATTTTTATCCGGTTTAAAATATTAATGCAGTTACTGTGGGAGCGTAAACTCGAATGGACGAGGAAATTCCTCCGGATATCCACACCATCTGGGTCGACTTGAGAGCTCAGCTAGCTGAAATTCACCAAATAATTATACCACGTCACGTACTGATCAATTATCCGATCAATATCCAAATTCATGCATTTAGTGATTCTAGTGAGAAGGCTTATGATTGTGCCATATATTTACGATCTTTAAATCAAAATAATGAAATTATTACTCGCCTTCTCTGCGCAAAATCTAGAGTCGCTCCTTTAAAAACGATCTGTCTGCCACGATTAGAGCTGTGCGGTGCTCTTCTTTTGGCTCGATTAGTGAAAAAGTTTTTCGAAGTACTTGAACTCAGTGTCAACGAATTGTATCTTTACACTGATTCCACAATTGTTTTATCTTGTCAAGCTTGCGAACCTCGCACATGGAAAGGTTTCGTGGCCAATCGAGTTTCTGAGATTCAACAGCTGACGAGCGCTCGTGGATCTCGCTTCTAATATCTAGGTTCCTCGTCATTATGGTGGAGCGGTCCACCATTTTTATCTCGCCATGAACCTGAATGGCCATCACTTACGCATATTTCACATTATTCTCAAAACCCCGCTTCTATAGCTGAATACAAAGTACCAAAACCAGCCTGCGTGATTAATACTGAGTGGCAGGACTTCGACATTTTCGGAAGATACTCTAGCTATTCAAAGCTTATCCGAGTTGTGACCTACTGTATGAGATTCCTTAAGAATTCTAGAGCGAGTAGAATGTCTTCTCAAAAAATTGTCGGCGGTTTAACTAGCCAAGAACTTGATAGCAGTTTAATCTTGCTCGTCAAATTAGTTAAATCTGATGCCTTTTCTTTGGATTTAGATCGTCTCAAGCAAGATCAAGCAATACGGACAAGATGTAATTTAAAATCGTTGTCCCCAATTTTAACTAGCGACGGTCTGATTAGAGTTGGAGGACGTTTCGAAAATAGTCGAATCAGTTTCGACCAAAGGCATCCAATTATTCTGCCAAGCAAGCATAATTTTACGAAGCTTTTGATAAGGCACGAACACCATCGTTGTTTGCATGGTGGAGTAAATACCACACTTTCGCATATAAGGCAGAAATTTTGGCCCATTCAAGAAATTGTATAAAATGTTTTCGAGCTAATCCACCTAGCTTAGCAACCAAAATGGGCCAGTTACCAAAATCTCGCGTCAATCCATCTCCTCATTTTTACATTCCGCTGTTGACTTTGCTGGACCATTTGACTTAAAAGATAGTAAAATTAGGAATCGCAAAACTATCAAGTGTTATATGTGCATCTTTGTTTGTCTGAAACGAAGGCCATTCATATCGAGTTGATTTCGCATTTCTGAGTATGTTGAAACGGTTTATTTCGAGACGATGTATTTGCGCTGAGTTATATTCTGATAATGCAACTAACTTTGTAGGAGCTAATAACGAGTTGAAAGACATTCAAAATATCACGCGAAACGACGAATTTTCATATTATTTAATTAGTAACAAAATTGACTAGCATTTCATACCAGCTCGGTCACCTCATTTTGGCGGTATGTGGGAAGCCGCCGTAAAATCGTGCAAAAACCACTCGAAAAGAATTGTGGGAAGTCAATTGTTGAATTATTAGGAATTTTATTCGGTTTTGACGCAGGTGGAGGCCGTTCTGAATTCTCGACCTATAGTAGCCCTCTCGACTACACCGGACGAGGTAGAAGTGCTAACCTCGGCTCAATTTTTAATTGGTTGACCACTGACTGCGGTACCGCAAGCGGAATTATACGACACCAAGGTGAATCATCTGAAGCGCTATCGTCTTATGCAGCAGATGTTTCTAAGCTTTTGGTCCTGTTGGGTCCAGGAATATCTCCACACGTTACAGCAGCGTACAAAATGGCAGTTCCAGAAAGATCCTGAACTCACTGTTGGTGCTTTGGTCCTCCTGAAAGAAGATCAAGTTACTCCCTTGTGTTGGCTCAGGGCAGATTTGTCGAAGTGTTTCCTGGTCGAGACAATATTGTGCGTGTAGTGAAAGTAAAAACAACGGGCTCTGTGTTCAAACGTTCTGTAGCCAAGCTTTGTTTACTGCCACAGCAGGAATAATTTGTAAACAATATAATTTTGAGTAGCTTTGGTTTTATTGAAAGGTCCGACCTTTCAAGGGGGGCGGCATGTTGAACGTATTTTGTTGTTTGTGGTTTGTTAGGATTTATATTCCAACGTGACAACGCCGCATATCCCCCGTAACAGATATACCTACCAACTAAGGGGTTGCTTAAGCACCCAGATATCAATATATTCTTTTCGGCACCAGTCGTTGAACATTAAGTAGAGCCAGCTGTAAAGTTTTATCCTGTATTTTATTTCGACTCCCGTAACGCGAACAGTTGTTTTGTTTCCAAAGTAAGTGTACTGACGACAGAACCCCAAACAATATAAATTAATATATATATATATATATATATATATAAAAATATAAAAATATATATATATATATATATATATATATATATCTATATATATATATATATATATATATATATATATATATATATATATCTATATATATATATATATAATATATATATATATATATATATATTCGAATTGTTGTTGCCTGTGAACTATTTCTAATCTCTTGATATTATTAGAAATAACAGGTTTGTTGAATCTTATAAATATCTATTTTATTAAAAAGTTAAATATGTGGAACGCTTCACGATTTTGCGTGTCATCCTTGCGCAGGGGCACATTTTTAACTTTTTAATAAAATCGAGTTTTTTAAGATTCAACAAGCCTGTTATTGCTAATAATTATCAAGAGATTATATATATATATATAAATATATATATCTATATATATATATATATATATATATATATATATATATATATATATATATATATATATATATATATATATATATATATTTGAATATGTATCTGACTCATGAACCATCTTATTTATATTGTAAATAATTCTTTTATTGGGTTTTCTGGTTCAGTTTAAAACAGAAATGATGTTGAAATTGTTCTAATAACATTTCGGTTACTATTTTAACCTTTATCAAATTTACATAATATGTCATGTCATCGCATAAACATATCATAAACCACATTCACAAAATTTAAACTTGACAGAAACGAACCATTATAGTTTTACTTTTCACTTTGAGATCTTTTAACACTTAAATAAAATGATCATATCTCTAATGCACGTTGTACCTATATGATTGGATCTGAAAGACATATATATATATATATATATATATATATATATATATATATATATATATATATATATATATATATATATATATATATATATATATATATATATATATATATATATATATATATATATATATATATATATATATATATATATATATATATATATATATATATATATATATATATATATATATATATATATATATATATATATATATATATATATATAGAGAGAGAAAATGCTTAATCAGGTATGCAGTCCTAGGGCTGAATAAAAAGAAAACTCTTGTTTCTGTTTAAGCTTTCGAGTCTTTATTGGCTCTTCATCAGGAACTCTACAATAATCATCATAAAGATATAAACAACATTATAAAATGCCTCTAAACAGATATTACTTACGAAAATGAGGTTGAATTCAACAGGTGGAAACAGTACAAACTTTTCGCCGAACATCAAAACGATATGGATAAAACCAAACGTGTCTCAAAATAAAATAAGAACATGAGATGGTGTGCAATAATAAATTATAAAAGAAAATGTGAGAGAGAACCGTTGAAAAACTTTTCATTAAAACGAAAATGCGAGAAAGAACTCCCACATGACAAGTGAGAAAGCAGCGTCGGACGCCGTTAGTCGTCTATGGAAAAACGTAAAACAGTTGACAGATTATATTGCCAACCTTGAGTAACTCGACGATCAGCAAGGTGTGCCAACACATGAAAAATCACTATAAAATAGAATGGGGAACAGAGTTTTCAGTTCGAGAAGGGAGGTTTAACAAATATGAATAAAAAACACTAAGATTAGCGATATCAGTCCTGGCATTCATAGCATTAGGTTCCTTAACAATAGAAGACATTTCTAGGAAACATCTCTTTTTCAAATTCGATTCATGTTCTAAAATAGTAACACCATTATAATCAGGAATGTGATCTTCCTCTAAAACGTGTTGTGCTAAGGTGCATGTAATTTTTGAATTTCTAACATATCCCCTATGTGAGCAAATTCTGTCTTTAAGCTTCGGTTTCGTCTGACCAATATATTTCAAGTCGCCCTGCGAACAAGGTATGCAATAAACCACATTAGATTGTTCTAAAATTGGGACTTCATCTTTTAACTTTGAAAAAACACTATCAATAGTGAGTTGATTTTTATAGGCTATAATGATAGAGGGAAATTTTGAAAAAATTTTTCAGAAATTGTGAACTATCGAATGAACATAACGTAAAAAAAAACTTACTTGGATAACCGCTATAAACAAAAAGATGTGCAAGTTTTTTCAAATTTTGATTACGTAAGGAGGTGTGGCTAGTTCTAACAACTCTGTGTTTCATGCCAATCACGAGGTTGATTTTTTGTTTATGTTGGTGGTAAGAATCATAATGTAAAAATCTACCAGAAGCACCAGGTTTTCGTCAGTACACCTACTTCGGAAACAAAACAACTGTTCGCGTTACGGGAGTCGAAATAAAATACAGGATAAAACTTCACAGCTGGCTCTACTTAATGTTCAACGACTGGTGCCGAGAAGTATATATTGATATCTGGGTGCTTAAGCAACCCTTTAGTTGGTAGGTATATCTGTTACGGGGGATATGCGGCGTTGTCACGTTGGAATATAAATCCTAACAAACCAGAAACAACAAAATACGTTCAACATGCCGCCCCCCTTGAAAGGTCGGACCTTGCAATAAATCCAAAGCTACTTAAAATTAAATTGTTTACAAATTATTCCTGCTGTGGCAGTAAACAAAGCTTGGCTACAGAACATTTGAACAAAGAGCCAGTTGTTTTTACTTTCACCACACGCACAATATTGTCTCGACCAGGATACACTTCGACAATTCTCCCCTGAGCCAACACAAGGGAGGAACTTGACCTTCTTTCAGGAGGACCAAAGCACCAACAGTGAGTTCAGGATCTTTCTGGAACTGCCATTTTGTACGCTGCTGTAACGTGTGGAGATATTGCTGGACCCAACAGGACCAAAAGCTTAGAAACATCTGCTGCATAAGACGATAGCGCTTCAGATGATTCACCTTGGTGTCGTACAATTTCGCTTGCGGTACTGCAGTCAGTGGTCAAGCAATTAAAAATTGAGCCGAGGTTAGCACTTCTACCTCGTCCGGTGTAGTCGAGAGGGCTACTATAGGTCGAGAATTCAGAACGGCCTCCACCTGCGTCAAAACCGAATAAAATTCCTCATAAGTCAACAATTGACTTCCCACAATTCTTTTCAAGTGGTTTTGCACGATTTTACGGCGGCTTCCCACAAACCGCCAAAATGAGGTGACCGAGCTGGTATGAAATGCTAGTCAATTTTGTTACTGATTAAATAATATGAAAATTCGTCGCTTCGCGTGATATTTTGAATGTCTTTCAACTCGTTATTAGCTCCTACAAAGTTAGTCGCATTATCAGAATATAACTCAGCGCAAATACCTCGTCTCGAAATAAACCGTTTCAACATACTCAGAAATCCTTCGCTAGACAAATCCGAAATCAACTCGATATGAATGGCCTTCGTGTTCAGACAAACAAAGATGCACATATAACACTTGATAGTTTCGCGATTCCTAATTTTACTATCTTTTAATTCAAATGGTCCAGCAAAGTCAACAGCGGAATGTAAAAATGGAGGAGATGGATTGTCGCGAGATTTTGGTAACTGGCCCATTTTGGTTGCTTAGCTGGGTGGATTAGCTCGAAAACATTTTATACAATTTCTTGAATGGGCCAAAATTTCTGCCTTATATGCGAAAGTGTGGTATTTACTCCACCATGCAAACAACGATGGTGTTCGTGCCTTATCAAAAGCTTCGTGAAATTATGCTTGCTTGGCAGAATAATGGGATGCCTTTGGTCGAAACTGATTCGACTATTTTCGAAACGTCCTCCAACTCTAATCAGACCGTCACTAGTTAAAATTGGGGACAACGATTTTAAATTACCTTTTGTCCGTATTGTTCGATCTTGCTTGAGACGATCTAAATCCAAAGAAAGGCATATCAAGATTTTTGAACCTAATTTGACGAGCAAAGATTTAAAACTGCTATTCAAGTTCTTGCTATAGTTAAAACCGCCGACAATTTTTTTTTGAGAAGACTTCTTACTCTGCTCTAGAGAATTCTTAAGGAATCTCATTACAGTAGGTCACAACTCGGATAAGCTTTGAATAGCTAGAGTATCTTCCGAAAATGTCGAAGTCCTGCCACTCAGTATTAATCCACGAGGCTGGTTTTGGTGACTGTTGTATTCAGCTAATAGAAGCTTAGCTGGTTTTGTAGAAATAATGTGAAATATGCGTAAGTTGATGGCCATTCCTCAAGCAGGTTTTTTTGTCTGAGATATAATATATTTGGTAACCGCTCCACCATACGATGACTCGAGGAACCTCGATTATTATAGAATCGTAGGATCCATCGAAGCGCCTGCGTCAGCTGTTGAATCTCGAGAAACTCGATGGCCACGAAACCTTTCCATGTGCCGAGGTTCGCAAGCTGACAAAGAAAAAACAATTGTGGATCATGTGTATAAGTACAATTCGTTGACACTGTGAGTTCAAGTACTGTCGAAAAACTTTTTCACTAAATCGAGCAAAAGAAGAGCACCGCACAGCTCTAAATCGTGGCAGACAGATAAGTTTTTAAAGGAGCGAGTCTAGATTTTGCGCAGAGAAGGCGAGTGATAATTTCATTATTTTTGATTTAAAGATCGTAAATATATATGCACAATCATAAGCCTTCTTCACTAGAATCAACTAAATGCATGAATTTGGATATTGATGCGGATAATTGATCAGTACGTATATGACGTGGACTATATATTATTTGGTGAATTTCAGCTAGCTGAGCTCTCAGTCGACCCAGATGGTGTGGATATCCGGAGGAATTTCCTCGGTCCATTCGGAGTTTACGCTCCCACAGTAACTGCATTAATATTTTTAAACCTGGATAAAAATTGGGACAAGCAAGCCCGGACGGATCAAATATTTCGCTATGGAAGACACATGTTTCCTTTGATCATCACGTCGGTTCACTGCCCTGAAAATACTACCTCCTTGTATTGGAAAACATACGAGGAGGGCAACCAAAGATACTTCCTAATTGTTTAGGCGGAGGTGTCTTCCGAAATGACGTATTTATCCCTCACTTGTAGGCCTTAGGTTCTGTAAAAACCTTTGACTGACTCGACTGAAACTTCCTAATTCAAAACTTCCTACCCGGACAATAAGCTTATTGACTTGTTTGCAGAATCTGTCGTTTCCTCCATGCTAGCTGCTCTGGGAGAACATCGTCCATATACATATCTTTAGATATAATGTAGCATTCTTGGGGGTGTTCATTGCGCTTTTCTAATGAAATTTGCTTCAAACAACGAGTTGCAAGGAACGATGCCGGCTTCGTGCCATATGTGAGAGTCGATCGCGGATGCGTTGAATACTGCTCGTACCTTGGTGGTCAAGCTTTCTGGTTTCATGACACAATGATCGGGTAGATAATAAATGGGCATGATACTGCTTTCGTTGCGTGAAATTTCTCTCATGTGACTTAAACTTTCATATTCCGTTAGAAATTTTGTGTATACCTCTTTTAGATCCTTATTTTTAGAGAGCCTCTGTTCTAATGAATACAACCGTTTAAGGGCCAAATGTTCAGAATTGCCCAATTCCCACAATTTTTCCTCTAAAGCAAGTTTCACAATGAAACGACCTTCAGAATTTCTGCTTATCGTTTTTTCGGAATGAGCTTCGCATTCACTTCTCTTCTGAACTCAACAGACAATTCTTCTTCCTGTAGATTTCCTCAATTCGCCGAACCTTTCTATGAGAGCTCTAAGGAGTCTTCTGCCGAGAGAAGAAGAAAATTGTGACTCTTTCGTTGCATTTTTGGCACATTTCCTGCTACTAATCTAATCTAATTTACTGTTTTGAAGGGTTGGTAATCCATTTCCTAATTTGATATGACTGACAATAACAGATCAAAGAACAGCGAACAACCGATCAAAGTATCAATCCTTTTAGTTGAATGGAATTCTGTATCTGCTAGAGCGAACCTCTGGAATATTTAAGGAGGATATTTCAAAACTTTCCTGCTGGGGAAAAGTTGGTTACTTTTTTCTCGATAACAAGATATTGAATTTATGTTCTGAATTCCATTTGTTTAGAAGAAAGACAAATGTAAGTTTCTTCCGAGATCGTGGTTTATATTTGATCCAATTCCACAAAATTCAACTTTCCACAATTCCAGACGGTCAACAGTATTTGTGCTATTCGGTTCCCTATGAATCATATTCACGTTTGATCTGAAGGTGTTATGATTCTGCGATTCATTCAATCGGTTTTGTTGCGATGGAATTCGTGCAGTTATGTGTGTTGTGTCGTTTGTTACACATGCGACATCCCTTCGATTTGCACTCCATTTGTTTTTGACCTGTTCTCAGACAATTGGAGCAGAGTTTTCCACTTTTTCACTTCTGCGTGACGAGCTTCCAGGGATAAATCTTTTAAAACCTTACAAAAATAAATGGATGTTCTGGTCACAAAGTTGACAGAACATTTTCTTATCGATTTCTTGATTTGTGTCAAATGTTTTCGAGTTTACATTGTTGCGATTGACGTAAGTAGTTTCACCGTAAAGAGATTCGAGCATATTACACTGCTGATTTAAAAAGGTGATGAAGTCATCGAGTGAAGGTTCATCAATATGTTTTGAATGATTCTCCCATTCCTTTCTTGACTAAAAATCTAACTTAGCGACCAATAAATAAATGAGCATCGTACTCCACTGATCTACCAGTTCCTTTAAAGATTCTAGTGCACGGAAATTTATCAAGATAGTATCCAACAATTTTCTCAACGTAGAATGAGATCCTTTTGCGATCAAAGGTAATTCAAATATTTCTCTTAAGTGTGCGTTCACAATAGCTTTTCGATTGGCATATCGGTCACTCAATAATTTGAATGCTTTAGAATAATTAGCGTCCGAAACTTCATCAATTTCATCAATTTCGTCCATGGTCGTCGTTAAAGCGAACTTGAGAATACAAAAAACTGACGTTGTTTATAAAACTGTCAAACTGTTCCATGACAACAGAGTGCACGACGTTGAGATTTTTCTTTAGAATTACTAGGTAAGGGGTTTTTTCTTTCTTTGGAATCAAAATATAATCTTTCAACGGGATTACGAAAAGTTTTTAACGACACACGGCCGATACGCAAATAACGGATTCGGTTAGTTATAATACAATATCCAACCTCATCCGTTATTTGCTACATATCGGCCTTGTTATGTTAATAACTATAACACAGCGGTTTATCTAAAAAACTCACGTTCAATAATGGCTAAATGGATAACCAAATGAAAATCGGCGAAACTCGAAAGCATAATCGTTGGCCGTAACCAGATGAATAGACTCATTCGTTTCAGTCTCATAGCTACGGTAGAGAATAACAAAATTACCAAGGAATAATATCGGTCCATAATAGAATATTTCGTCTTGTGAAAATCATGAAAATTTACCTGATATGTGAATGCTCACATATTAATACTTGCAGTAAAATAAGATATATTTAACTTATTTGCTTATTCAAGGAGAAATGATTGGTAGTATATTAATATGTAGATGTCGGGTTTCTGCAATTTTGATGATTTATCTGCTCATTCACTGGGACCAGATATATATATATATATATATATATATATATATATATATATATATATATATATATATATATATATATATATATATATATTTATTATATATATATATATATATATACTATTAGTATATCATATATATATATATAATAATATCTATATATATCTATATATATATATATATATATATATATATATATATATATATATATATATATATATATATATATATATATATATATATATATATATATATATATATATATATATATATATAACATCATTCACTTTTTATGTATCTGTTGTTATGTTTCATTAAAAGTAAGTGTTTATCAAGCGTTGTTTTTACCTAAAACCAAGCATCAAACTACTATTCATCTCATAAGCATACCATCGAAGATGGTTCTTTGAGCCGGATTTGAAAACATGGTCGCTTTTGAAAATCAGCGAAAAAGTCATTTATCAATCAAGAAAAAATTCAACAATTTCATTCAGGTCCTTCGAATTAAGAAAACATAAGTTAGTGAATCTATTGGTCAACAAATAGTGTGCTGATAGTTCCAGGATCTATTTTCAACGTTGGAAATAGAAAAAATGACAAAGAAGCAGTGCACTTTATTCTCCGCTTTGTACATTCATGCAATAAGGTAACTGGGACTATAATCGAGTAAGTGCCGCATTTCTCTCATTAATACCTATATTCTCTTGTTCTCAACTTGTTTGTAACTGTATACTCTCATAAGTTAAAATAGCAGAGGCTGTCATTAAATTATAACGTCACAAACGCAGTGGTTTCAAATCACAAATTACAAGATTCACAAAATTCATGCAAGATACAACAGATTCCGCGAAATAAGAGGAATTATTTTCTCGTTTAGAAAAAGTGGACTCTTTAAACAAAGAATTTGATATTATTCAAACAGACTTAGAATTCAAAGACGAGAATACCTCAGAGGAAAGTCATCTTAATGATAGGATAGAATTTGAAAATTCTTTTTCCAAGGCAGTTTCTCAGGCAAGAACACTAATTAAACAATTAACAGCACCTCACGTTGTGGCAACCACTTCTTCAAATTTACCTAACAATTCAGTTTCGAATTCAATCATATCAAATGACAACTTACCTAAATTAAATTAACCGGAATTTCATGGGTCTTATGAAGAATGGTTACAATTTTCAGACTCCTACAAAGCTATGATTCATGACTGCCACCATTTGAATAAAATACAAAAGTTCTGGTATCTTAAGTTTTGTATCTAAGGTGAGGCTGCAATCGTATTGACAGCTTTAGAAGTATCTGAAGCAAATTACGATGAAGCATGGCTTCTTCTCTGTGAGCGCTACGAAAACGAAAGAGTAATAATTCAGTCACATTTAAACTCAATAACTAACATACAGTGTGTACAAAGGGAATCTCATATTATACTCAGAAATTTAATTGATACTGTCACCCAACATTTCAGAAATCTAGAATCTTAAGATCTACCTGTAGATAAGTGGGATACACTCATAATCAATTTAGTTTCGTCCAAATTGGATACAACAACTAAACGTGAGTGGGAAGAGCATGCAATCAAAGTTAAAGCAGAACTACCTACTTTCAGGGAATTCACAGCATTTTTGAATCAGAAATTTCAACTTTTAGAAGGTCTATATTCAAACAAAAAAACTTCTCATGCACATTCTTCCCAGAAACATTATAATAAGGTATCAACCCGCGAATATCGTACAACATATGTTGCCACTACGAACCCAACATGTATTTTTTGTGAAAATGATCATTTTATATTTACTTGTGGCAAATTTCTGAAACTGAATGGACAAGAAAGATTCAATACAATCAGAAATCTCAAAGCATATACAAACTGTTTCCGAAAGAGACATTTTTCAAAGGATTGTAAGAATCCTCATTCGTGTAAAAAATGTTTGCTCGACATAATGAAAATCATTCAGAATCTATTTCTATGATGACACAATCAACCCTCACTACTTTTTCATCAGAAAATACTAATTCTGACTCATATGTAATGCTTTCTACAGTAATCGTCTTAATTTTGGACAAACATGGAAATCATCGTGAATGCCGGTCTATTCTAGGTAACTGTTCACAGTCGAATTTCATGACTGAAAAATTATTCCAATCTTTGCAACTTCCACTTGCTGAGGTCACTCATTTTGTAGAAGGTTTCGGATCAAATATTACGTCTGTACTCCACAAGACATGTACTACTATAAAATCAAGGACCAATTAGTATATTGTACAGATTATTCCATTTTTGATATCCAAGAAAATAACAAGGGACTTGCCTTCCGTCTCATTCAATGTTCAGAGTCTTAAGATTCCTGAAAACGTAGTGTTGGCTGATGAAAAATTCAATGAAACTGGTCCGATCGACTTACTATAAGGTGCCTCTATTTTTTGGAACTTGATTTGTATTGGACGTATCAAGTTATTAAATAATAATAATACAGTTTTGCAAAAAACGAAGCTTAGCTGGAGACTGTCTGGTCCTTTGCCAATAGCATACGCGAACATTTCAAATTCAGTGTGTTATCTCACGTTGCAAAATGATGACAGTATTAAAGAATTACTTGAGCGCTTCTGGAAAATAGAGGAATGTCAACCTACGGTTAACTACTCACCTGAAGAAGCAGAATGCGAAGAACATTTTTCAAAAACCTCAGTCCGTGACAAATCTGGTAGATATATTGTCAGTTTACCAATCAAGGAAAATATCAATCAACTTGGTTATTCTTTTAATAATGCACTAGAGAGATAATAATTTTCAAACATATTATTTGCCACATTATGGCGTTCTGAAAATGTCCAGCACCACGACAAAGCTTCGTGTCGTTTTTGATGGTTCAGAAAAAACTTCCAGTGGAGTGTCATTAAACGATGTTTTAATGGTAGGCCCTACAATTCAAGACGATCTGTTTACAATAGTTACCAGATTTCGGATGAATCAGTATGCAGTCACAGCTGATATAGAGAAAATGTGCAGAATAGTTAACATTCAGCCTCAACAGCGAGATCTGCAACGCATATTATGGCGTTCAGATCTTAGGTAAGAACTAGGTCATCATCAATTAAATACTGCCACTTATGGTACTGCTAGTGCTTCGTTTCTATGCATTAGATCTCTCTGTCAGGTAGCCATGGAAAATAAAGTGAAATTTTTTCAAGCTAGTAATATCATTATGTCTAATTTCTATGTAGACGACTTGCTTTCAGGTTTTAACTCAATACAATACAAAAATTGAAAAAAGGTCTTATGAAACCTCATTGACATTCTAAAATCAGCTGGGTTCAACCTTCGCAAATTTGTTTCAAACAGTCAACACATTCTCCAAGAAATTTCTAACATTGAACGTCATGACACTCGAACTCTAATTTCCGATGACAAGATAACAAAAACTCTAGGTTTAACATGGAATTCAGTGGAAGATATTTTTCAATTCACTGTTCCTCGCATTCTGATGCATCATATTACAAAACGTGCAGTTTTACCAGTAGTAGGTCAAATTTTTGACCCATTAGGTTTTGTTGGTCCTTGTACAATTAAAGCCAAAATTATCATGCAAAAACTCTTGGAATTAAGATTACATTGGGACGAAAGTCTTTCAGTCTCTTTACACTGCACTTGGCTCGAACTTTCCAGTCAGATACCTCATTTAAATTCAATAAAAATCCCTAGACATGTTATTTGCCCCAAACCTGTTTCCATAGAATTCATGTCTATTCAGTTTGTGCAAAGTCTCGAGTTGCGCCGATCAAATTTGTAACTTTACCAAGCTCGAACTTTGTGCAGCCTTACTTGTCACTCAACTTGCCCAGAAGGTTCTCAAAGCGACATCTAACAAAATTGACTCTATTAATTATTGGACTGATTCAACCATCGTATTAGCATGGATCAACACTGAAACACATAAACTCAAAACTTTTGTAGCCAATCGAGTCACTGAAATTCGACAATTGTCGAATAAAAACCAGTGGAATCACGTCAACACTGAATCAAATCCTGCAGATATTATATCCCGCGATCTGAATCCAAAGGCATTGATAGATTGAAAAATATGGTGGACAGGTCCTCATTGGATGTCCCAAGAAAAAAAGGTTTGGCCTAAAACTGACATCTCATTCAACTCCGAAATACCAGAAATGAAAAAACCCGATTTTAATTCAATATTAGTAACTGAAGTCCAGGATGTCAATATCATCGATAGGTTCTCATCAATTTTGAAATTACAGAGAGTAATATCATATTGTATTAGATTTGCAAACAATGCAAAAATTCCAAATTCCGAAGCTCGTTTTTCAGGAAAATTATCAAAATTTGAACTCGATAATGCTCTCATCGTTATTTGTAAGTTGGTTCAAGAACATTAATTTCCATTGGAATTTAATTCGTTGAAAAAAAAAATCTCTCACTAAATTCATTCTTAGACAAAAATGGTTTGATAAGAGTTGGTGGAAGATTAAAATTTTCACATATTCCATATAATCACAAGCATCCAATCTTACTCTCCAACAAAGGTAATCCTACGAAATCAATTATTCGGTATGAACATGAGGGACATCTCCATGCTGGTTCACAAGCTACTTTGGCTGCTGTTAGGTTAAATTTTTGGCCAATCAATGGACGTAGCGCCATTCGAGGAGTTCTGCGCAAATGTGTAATATATTTTAGATCAAAACCTAAAGAAAACCAATATTAAATGAGAGATATTCCACAATTATGTCTCCAGCCTCAGCGACAATTTTTAACAACGGGAATAGATTTCGCTGGCCCATTTCACATTGAAGACGGCAAGACAAGGAGTAGAAAGATTGTCAAATGCTACTTATGTATTTTCGTATGTTTTGTGACAGAGGTTGTTCATCTTAGCTATCTGACGATCTTTCTACAAATTCATTTCTAATATGCGTAGC
>JARQZK010000948.1:0-5000 GCA_030704885.1 Cynegetis impunctata | reverse complement strand
ACAAGATGTCCATAAATTACTCATGAAAAACGATTACCCGATAAAACTTATACATAAAATCACAAAAATACAATTCATAAACATCAAAAAAAGAAAATATCAACAAAAAATAGATTCCTCTTCCATATATTTCTTAATTAAGTAATAAAATATAATATAGCCCACACCGGACAAAATCAAATTTAACAAATATATTCTAAATTAAAAAGTAAAACACCTCTTCTGCAAAAATCTCATGTTGTTTATAGTATACCCTGTAATAATTGTAATAAATCATATAAAGGACCAACTTTTCAAGATTTAGAAGAAAGATTAAAAGCACACAAATATACCAGAACACAAACCACAGCACTAGTAAAACATAAAAACAATGAGAATCATACTTTCAACTTTAATAGCACAAAAATTTTAGAAATAGAAAAAGGTCAAAAACGCAGAGAAATTTTATAAATGTTACATATTCAAAAAAATTTAAATGAAGTCGTAAATGATAGAACAATTATCAAACATTTGAGTTCAATATACGCAGATTTAATTCATTAATTTTTCTAAGAAACAACATAAATCAAAACAAAATAATTCAACAATCAAACTCTAATCATCTTCCTAGACAAAATCTAAACATCTAGAATTTTCAATTTTTCTAAAGAGAAAGTATAGTTTAGAACATGTGATCTCCAAAATTACAAGTAATGTCTTTTCAAAGACAACAATCAAATATTTTAAACCTATTTTGTACATTACGTGGATGGAGGTTTCTGTGGTTCCCTTCCCATTTTATATCAACAGACCTGTCTGTTGATATTTGACTGAATAGCACGTAATTAATAACTGAAGACGGACACAGCCGTAGTGAAAAATTTTTGAAAAAAAGATAAATAGTTCCCTATCCCTTGACTTTTCAAAATCAAAATAATTTGAACCTATTTCGAACATTACGTACGTAAATGTTTCTGTGGTTTCTCTTACCATCTAATAATAACAGATTTGAATGTTAATATTGGACTGAATAGCACGTAATAAATAACAAAGAACGGCCACAGCCGAAAAATTTTAGTGAAACATAGAAGTCTTTTTCAACTATTCAAATTTTTTCAAATCAATGAATGTCAAAGAAATTTCAATTTTTTCAAAAGTTTTGATAAAGCCACAAATGTCGTGGCAAAACGTCAACTTTTTAATAAAATCGAGTTTTTTGACATTCAACAAACCTATTACCTATTGCTAATAATTATCAAGAGATTATATATATATATATATATATATATATATATATATATATATATATATATATATATAAATAAATAAATATATATATATATATATATATATATATATATATATATATATATATATATATATATATATATATATATATATATATATATATATATATATATATATATATATATATATATATACATCTCTATCTATCTAACTATCTATCTTTCAATCTATTTGACCCGGCAAAAATGTTAATCATTTGTAGTATGAAAAATATATTACGATCTATTCTCAAACTGACTATTGTTATTTTCGATTGCCATTTGCAGCCCTATTGCGGATCTGTGGATAAAATTGAAAAAAATTAAAATCTTGATGCAAAAATAGGGATTGATCGTAGAAAGGTAAACAATTGAGAGTAATATGAATTTTTCAGTCATGACAAAATAAAAATGATATAGATTAGAAATAATTTTATATGGTATATATATATATATATATATATATATATATATATATATATATATATGTATATATAAATATATATCTATATATATATGTATACATAAATATATATCTATATATGTTCAAAGAGATTTTCGCGGTCGGAAGTATTTGAAAAACTTGGTTCTCGGAATGAACCGCGTAAAAGATTTGAAAAATCTCGACGTTTCGGCTACTTTTGCGAAGCCATCTTCAGAAGAATTAGAAGGGGAATAATTCAGATACGTGGCCTCAATCTGCCTACTCCACGAATTAGGAGGAATCGGAAACAATACGATTGCGTGGTCTCCACCTGCCTACTCCACTAACCGTACTGCTTCCTGTCAACTTCGAAGTCTCAACATGCCTACTCTTCAGAGTCAACTGACGGGCTGATCGTTGCGTGGCCGTATTTATAAGGGAGGGGAGCTAGCACTCACGCTCATCAGTGCGGGATGCACTCTGATTGGGTGTGACATGGCGACCACTGAGAAGTGGTTTCCATGCTGATGGGAGTCTGTGACTGTCATCCCTGGTGTTCAAACAATTTGGACGTTTTTCTATTTCTACAGCTTCACGGAAAATTCGGGATTTGAAATAGCGGACGAGGGCAATACTTTTTGTATTGGGGAAATCTATAATGTGGCCTGTTTGGGTGTGATGTTGGGAAAGAGCATTGATGATATCTGAGTGTCTGACTGAAAGTGAATATTTTCTGGCACGGACCTGAATTCGTCAGTTCGTTTGTCCTATATAAGAACGAGGACAATTGGAACAGGGAATCTCATACACCGTGATTTTCGTTAGGAATTTTATCCTTGACGGATCTGACCAGATGAGAGGTGTTTGTGGGTGGTGAATATTGTTTTGATGTTTATATTTTGAAAGATCTTGCTATCTAATCTGTTACTCCTTTGATGTAAGGAAGGAATAATTTAGGTGTAGATTCTTGGTCAGTTGGATTGGAAGGTGGTAGAGGAGGGGTGATGTTTGTGTATGTGCTTGTTGATTTGATATGTGTTGTAACCGTTCTGTAATAATATATGTTTTAGAGTATTGAGTTCTGATTCACGGTGTTCGTCGTCAGATAGTCGAATGGAGCGGTAGTTTAGGGTATTAACTACAGAGTTAAGTTGAGAAGGATGGTGGTGAGACTGGGCGTTCAGATAACGGTTTGTATGGGTGGGTTTACGATAAACTGAATAGGAGAAGCCTTGGGATGGAAGTTTTTTGACCAAGACATCGAGGAATGGCAGAGACCTATCGTTTTCCACTTCCATTGTGAATTGGATACTTGGATGTATGTCATTCAAATGATTCAAGAAGTGGAGCAACGAGTCTCCGCCATAGGGCCAGATTGCAAAGACATCGTCTACATAACGTAGCTGGCTACGTTATGTTGGCATACAAACCGTTATCTGAACGCTCAGTCTCACCACCATCCTTCTCAACCTAACTCTGTAGTTAATACCCTAATCTACCGCTCCATGCGACTATCTGTCGACGAACACCGTGAATCAGAACTCAATACTCTAAAACATATATTATTACAGAACGGTTACAACACATATCAAATCAGCAAGAACATACGCAAATACACGAACATCATAACAATATTCACCACCCAACAAAAACTCTCTTATCTAAACACCACAAAATGAAAATAACTTTTATTCGACTAGTTTCGCCTTTTACAGCATTATCAAGACTGAATACATAATTGCAAAGACATCGCTTGAAAATATAAGTATTTCGGTTCGGTACCTGGGGGTGGTAAACTATAATCGATGGTTCCAAATTATAAGAGATTTAACAGTGGGGAGTAGTTTAAGTCTAACTGGTCATTGAGAAGAATCTAATTATGGGATTTTTGGAGTTTGTTTATTTCCATTGCTTCCAGGAAGTTCATTTTCATACATTTTTCACAGTAGTGAAGAATTTTTTGTTTGAAAGAGGATGAGATGTCCTTTTGACTCTAGATGTTTTCTAAATGCTGATTGTCTGTTTTTTAGATGTTCTTGTAGCCTGGTTTCAAAACATCTCCTGGTCTGGTTGTTTTCTTATTATTTATTTTTAGTATAAATATGAACTACCACAGAGTTGATTCATCGTCCATCGAATTTATTAATAATGCTAGTCGGGCATGTTTGATGAATCTATACTATAGATTACATATGAAGCAAAGAACAGCCACGCAAAATATTTGGTTCAACGAACAATGTGGTAAAATGGGTTCAGTGCCTAATTATGTGAAAGTCAAATTCAACATCAATAATAGTTTAACCGAAAAACTGAAAAAGATGGTACAAAAACAGTGGATAAGAGAAGAAATTAATGCCTTGCATAAAAACATCATATCTGCAGATCTTACCTGAAACTTGTTAACACCAACCTTTTTCGCCATCTTCAAGCCATTGAGTTCGATATTTTAGATGATACAGTGAGATAAAAAGTGAGTAAAATTATATACACTAAACGTCAATCTCAGCAGAAGAAAATAAGTATATAGTCAGCGAAACAACAAAAACCAACCATTGCACATGTGACACAACCAATTTAAGACTTCTATCCAAGGTTCAAGAACCTTTCAAATACCAACCTTGATATAGAAGGAAATGAGATTTTGAATAAAGGTCCGAAATATTCACCGAATTTCACAAAAAAACATGAGAAGGAATTCTTGGGAGTGCACTTAGAAGTTGAAATCCAACAAAATATAAAAATAATTGCTCAGCCTAACACAGGTGAACATATTCTGGCAAATTTTGGATTGATTGGGCCGATACTTGGTGTAAATTGATGAACATATTAAAACAATGGTTAAAAATAACAATTTACACATTTATTATGAAAAATAACGCATGACGCACGTTCCGGTGGAACTTCACCTTCTTCAGATGCTATTCAATTAGCATCTGAAGAATGTGAAGCTCCACCGAAACGTGCTTCATGCGTGATTTTTTATAATGAATGTGTTGATTGTTATTTTTAACCATTAGTATATAGGCTAGGGGGCTTCTACCCCAGTTTGGGTCTTTTTCACATGTAAATTCCCATAAGGAAATCTAAGGCCCAAAATAGCAAAAATGGTTCCACTGCACATGCGCACTGAGTCGAATTTTCCTTTCCGGAAATTTGCATGTAAAATGAGCAAAAGTGGGGTTGAATCAGCCTAGCCTGTTCTAGGGTCAATGACCTCTCTGACCTCTCTGATTTATGTATGGTCTAATGACTATTATTCATATTATACTATGCAAATGGAATATATACAAATCAATCTCTTGCAGGTAGGC